>MU227631.1:444942-455192 GCA_018584345.1 Thuja plicata | reverse complement strand
CCTACACTTGATCAAAGAAAAGATATAAGTGATTGCACACGTCTTTTAATAGGTAACTTGGAGGTAGAGGTATCCTACGAGGCTGCCTACACTAGTGCCTTTGTTGAACATGTTTGTAGTATTATGCAGGGAAAAGATATGGTTAAAGATTGTGACAACCAGTTGGATGCCCTTAACAATTCATGTCATGAGGAATTGATGGATGACATAACAGCAACCTTGCCTCTTCATACAGATCGGTTTGAGGCCTATGGTGACCATGATAACACCTGTGAAGGATATGAGGAATCATGTGATTTCTATAGAAGCACCTCACTTATGCATAACAAGGATTTGGATGACCAACCAGAGAATGCATCTCAAAATGACAATAATGAGAAGCATGCTTTGAAGAGTCAGCTGAAAGTTAGTGATGTCATTATACTTTCAGCTCTTGTGCATCATGATAGCACTCGCAGGATTCTGCAGGATCTTTACAAGAAGGCTCAAATGGAAGGAGGACAAAATGGTGTAGGGAGTGAATCTTATGTTTCTGATTTACAGGGGGTCAAAACAGCATTTGAGGTTCGGAAATCAGAATATCTATGTTTACTTTCAGATCGCGACTACCTGATACAGGTTGCAGAAAATTATGCTGGGCAATTGAGGAAAAAGGATGATGAGGTTAATAAGCCTAACAAAAAGCTTAATGTTGCTCAGGAAACATTGGAGCACACACATCTTGCTCTTCAGGAAGCAAGAAATCAGATTGTTGCCACTAGTCAGTACAGGGAACGGGACGACAAGGAAAGGTCTGAGTTCTTTCAGGAAGTGATTAAGGAACTTGATAGCATACAGCAGACTTATGACTTGGATAGTTGTCCCAAGAGATCTAAACAAATCTTTAGATCATCCCGGACTTCTTTATGAGTTAGATAACTTTCAGGCAGTTGACAATTCCTTGTTTGAGATGGGTGCTGATTTGACATTTGATAATCCCCTTTTTGAGCTAGATGAGGAAAATATTTCATGTCCCCATGACGAGGATGAGATTGATTGTAGGATTTGGGACCCAGGTTCAGTTACTATAGATGAGACTTGGTCACCACAATGGAGTAACGAGGTGAGTTCAGTTGTTGAGCTTGGTATGATGATTGTGCTTGATGGTGTGAATTTTTCACACAATGATGTGCATTGTATGACTCCGGGTATAGAGAGACAGTTATGGAATCCTAATGTTGATTCAGTATTTCCAAAGGGGTTGGTTAGTGCATCACATTATGGCCACATTGTATGGGATGCATTTTGTTTTCCATTCAGCGCACCTACGGAGGACTTTCTTTTCTGATTATTAGATAGGTGTAGGATGGGTGATTGGTTTGGTATGCTTCCCTTCTTGAAGGAGGAAGCCATGTCTTGCAGTTTTGATAGTTTGCTTCTTCAGTGCAGATTCCAATTTGGGCTACAGATTAGAGGGGCAGTGTTGTGGCAGTTGGACATTTTGGACAATTCACTCATTATGGGCATGGATTGACAGGATATTTCAATCAGCTAGGGAGATGGATGGCCCTTTTGTTTGTGGGATCCAGGAGGAACATTCTTGCGGTTGGTAATGATTCATGGAGCTGATTGGTATGAGATGATGGCAGCATAAAGCAGGTTGATTCGACTGATCAGGCACATGGTGTGATTTGGGATCCCGACATTAGTGTGATTAATGCCTTGTTGTCGTGTGGTATTAATGAGTGGCTTCACGAGTCTGGACGTGTTGTTTGTATCAATTTTGCACAACAGATTGGTAGAGCAGCTTCTTTGAGGTTGTTATGGGATCCTGGCATTTTGGTCACAGCATGCAGATACCGATTGCTTGAGGGCAAGCAATCTTTGGGAAGGGAGGTTTTGTAATGTCCCCTTTTTCGAGCACATTATATATGTTGTCGTTAGTTATTTCATCATGGTCTGGTGGGCTAACCAGCGCTTTACATGGATCTGTGTGATATTTGGCCTAGATAATTCCAGTTTCAGGCCAATCAGAGCAATTTCCACAGGGTTTCTGGATACTTACTACTTTTAGTAAGTTGGTAGAGTTCAATTTAGTTGGCATTTCAGGGACTTAGAGCGTCTCGCCAAGAGCTTTCCGGCAAGCTATCACACGTCATCTTCCGAGTTCGTTTGGTCCTCCATTTTAATGTCAAAAGATTTCATACTTTATTATTATGCCACTTTATGATTTAACAGTTATATTTATTTAAAGTGACTTAACGTGGGAATATGAATAGACAGAGAAGGGAAACTGAAGAGTCACAACTGCTGCTTTAAAAGAAGGATTGGAGTCTCATTCGAGATATGCTTAGTTTATGAATTCATTTTCTCTTGGAGAATCCAGAGAGCTTCCAGCTTTCGATTCTGAAACCTGAGGACGGAAACCTTCAAGCTTTCTCGGTGGATTGGACGGAAACCCAGTTCATCTCTGAGGTGGATTCGCGACGGACTTCACCATTGCACTTCCAGGTTCTTGGCATTTGATATTACTGTTGCATATTGTAGTTCAGATTTTGGATTGTTGAAATCCCATTGTTATTGTGTTGTTGTTGTATAATGCTATAATATTTGCTGAGGGTTTTTGGAACATATTGCTGGTTATTTGTTGTGAATCAATGGTTTATTTGGATGAATGTATTTATTTAAATGTTCTAAGATATTTTTGAGGGATTTGGGGAAAATATCCAGTTTGGGACATTTCATATCAAGTGATGGGAAATGAAAAGCACAAACAAGTTCCTCAACAAAATCAATGATTATAAAGAACCATCTAGTGATTCTAGCTATTCCCATGGTTTAAGTGCCTTTGGGTCCGCCTGCTGCAGCTAAGCTTTCTTATAAGGAAGCTCTATGGTCGGATGTTGAAGGCGAGGAGACGTCAATGTTTGTTCTGTTTGAAGTGATTAATGATTAATCCGGAATGGGAGATGGAAGCTTCTACGGAAGTGGAGACATTAGAAATAGAAAACATGGTAAGGCCACTATTACAGCCAAGCTTCTTTCAGTTTCTCCAAATCTAGATATGCTTCATGTGGTAAGAAGTGAAGAGAACCGACTTAAAATATTTGCAATGTTTTTTGTGTGTTTGGATGCTTATTTTCTACCTTCTCGGAAATATTTTTACGATTGGATTTATAATGAATAGGGAAAGAAACTTGGCATTTATGTATCTTTTTGTAGGATGTTGCAGAAAGATCTGTTTGTGGTTTTTTAAAAGACGTACTATGCAAGATACACTTAAAAAGGAATTTTGGAACCTTGGCCAGTCGTTGTTCCAAGCCATTTCGTGGTTCCAAGAAGAAAAAGGTTAGGAAATTGTTTCTAAATCCACCCCTAGATGGATGGAAATAAGAAATGAGCACCCCCCCCCCAACTGCAAAAACTCATCCCTAATTTGCTTAAACCACTAGGAAATATGTTGTAAGTGTAGGATTCAAAGGTTACTCTACCTCATTTGAATGCAAGAGTATTAATTTTTTTACTCCCTTGTATTGATACCCTGATGTGCTCTCTATTTAGTTTGATTCTAAAGTGGTGTCTTGTAAATTAGAATCGTTGGGAACCCTAAATTCTTGTTTTTTTATGCAAAAGGAATGAGCATTTAAGAAAAGACTACAAAAATTGTTGTGAATAATGCAGATTTTCTCAATAATGTGAATAAAAATAATCTCTAGTTATAATAATTTTAAAAAACCTCTAATAATGACAAGATTTCCTCTGATGTGGACAAAAATATTCTCAGTTCTAATGATGCCTCTATGAACAAACCCTATGCCATAAATGCCCAATAATCGGCTCTGGATACTAAATCCCATGCTGAAGAATTCAAATAGAAGAATACTGGTCCTGGTAATGATCAATTGTTGTTAAACACCGACCGTCCAAAGAAAAAGAAGAAAAAAACCTCAATGAGGATAAAGCCTCTAAAGTGAACAAAGTCCCTCAATGCTTTGAAAGATTGTATAAAAATCAGAAGGCCCCCTCTCCACCTTTATCTTCATGAGATTCAACATTTGTAGTTGGATGTAATAATCCTAGTTCCTATAATTTTGAGTCTTAAATTCATTCCAAAAGAAAAACTGGTTTAGAGATAATTATGATTTAGGAGCATCCTTGGGTCGTTGGCAATCTTGCATCACCCAAAAATATTTCCCTTTCAGTTTGTTCTTAGTTTAGTTTCAGTTAGCAGTTCTGTGTTTTTGGTAGTGTTCCTGGGTTTGGGATCGTTAGCTGCTACGAACAAAAGGGTTTGTTATGAACATCATGCTTTACCTATGTTTGGGTTTGCACCTCATTTGGATACTTCACTGTGGACATATTAAGGATTCATGGTCAGTTTTGTATGTTCTTCATGTTCTAACGGTCTGTTGAGGTTTTCTGATCTTGTGAAGTATATTCCCGATCGGCGAAGCTTGGTGACTCATATCCCAATGTTCTTGGATCTTTGGTCGATGTCTCTCTTGGATCGAGTGTCATTTCTACATCTTGGCATTGAGATCTTTATGATTTGGGTCCTAACCTATATTGTTGTATTACGTTTTCTTATTCTTGGAAAATGTAATTGATCTGGCCGACTTATGAGTTGCGAAGGCTCTATACATTGCGGCTCTTGATCTTTGTTAGGGGGCAGTTCTCAAGAGATAACCTTGGATGGTTAGCATTAGGGTTTAGATATAGAAATTTGTTAAAATCTGGCATATATGCCAAAATCTTGTAATCTGCATGTTTCAGGCCAATGTGATGTAAATATATGATTCTGATATAATGCGAAGATCTGTTGTAGCATCTTGATTGTTTATTCTTGTTTCTGAGTTGGTTGTTTCCGCTGTGTTGACTATTGCTGCATGATTGGACTATCTGCATTGGGGAAACTCCAGCCATCACTGTGTCACTTGCTGCATGGTTGGACCATCTCCATTGGGGAAACTCCGGCCATTACTGCGTCAAATTAAAACTGACTGCTAGAGATAGAATGTTGAAAGAGCGATATTTCATAATACAATGAATTCAAATTTCAGGTATTTACTTCAATTACAAAGAATAGACTGCAATTTCATAAAATAGGAGTTTCTCTACAGGGGTCAACTCTGCTCTACATCTACATTCAAATCAAAGATTGTATAATACCAAGTTTGATAAACAATTCCCTTACAGATAGTTGGATGTAAACAATTTGAATCCACTGTGGTTATGGTTGTTGATAGATTTGAGTGATTAGATGGATCAAATGGGCACCTTAGAAGGGGGGCCTTCCCTGTTGCGGTATGGATGTCTTCGTCTTGAGTCTAAGTGTGATCCCTTGTATGCATAGCTATCACTTTCTAAGTGATCTCCTGTGATATGCAACTTTCCAGTCTCTTGATTGAAATGTCCTGCTTGTATTCTCTTGTGCATTCTTCCTTATTCTCTTGCTTCTAGTGAATGCTCAGAACATGAGTATTCTTGTAGGCGCTTAGGAGATATGTCAACTGGGTAGGGGTTGTGTCCTACCTTGTAAAGCCTCTGAGATTGGCATCTCAAATGACTGCATGTTGTAGAAGCTAATTGTGATTCTCCAAGATGATCTACAAACGAACTCCTTCACCTCTTAAATAGGCAATGGTGAGAATACTAGCACAGGTCAGCCCATACAAAATAATGATGCACCAACATAGGTCGGCCCACACAAGAAAAATAATATTCCAAATGTATGTCGGTCCCTAATAGAAAAATAAAATTTTTAATATTATTATAACTTATTAGTGTCAAGGGACACTTTATATATCATTGCAAGCACATCAGATAGGGCCTCTCAATTGGGGACATGACAATCCTCCCCTCCAAGATGTTGCTTTTCCTCAAACAACTTCAGGTTCAGATGCCCAAAGACCTCCTTACTCAATGGGAGCCATGCGATGCCCGTTTAAAGTAGACCAATCATAGCCAACAAAATATGTCTCCTCTAAGATGGTGATCCTCAAGAGGTCATTCAGATCCCATATGCAAACATAATCTTGTACTTGAATCAAGCAGTACACATTCCCTATACTATGAGTTGTATCCCCTTCACTAACTGTTGATATTATGGCCTTTACGGCAAATATTTGATGCCTTGGATAAAGACAATAAATATATAGAGTATATATTTATCATTATAATTCGATATATAAATAATAATATTAAATATAAGGAAATATTTAATATTTATTGTTTATTAATAAAATCGATTAAATATGCTTAATGGTCTAATTTAAGGAAATAATTAGACACGGCCCAAAGTCGGCCTCTTGGGCAATTATGTTTTTATCCAAGTCGGCCTCTTGAGGATGCACTCCAATTTCATATAAAGGTAGATCGATTCTTGGAAGAGATCACATCAAAAACATAACATGAGATCTCTCCTTGTGGATTCGTCAAGCAACGACTGAGCAATGAAATTCGTCCTTATAGCGGCTCCCTTATTGGCATGCGATCTGCTCCTAATAAGGCTGCGATTTCTATATTTTGTTTGTGTTAATTCTGGTCTGATTGTTCCAGGCTTAATTGGCGAATTACTCCAGCACATGAGGCAGCGATTGTAATCAGATCTTGTGTGAAAATGACATGATAGATCAGACATCTGATGTGTGATTTGGATCTGCCTACACCAGCACTATAAAGCAAATTTTCTAGGGCAGACTTGGCGCGATTTTGCAGATCTGATATGAAAGAAGATAATAGATCAGATCCAGCCCTAGGAGGGCGATCTAAAGACAAATAGAAGGAAGCCCTGAGTGGGCTAAAACAACATTCATATTTGGAGAGATTGAAGGCATTCCCAAAGTTGGATTTCAGAGCTTACAATCCGGGTAATATCTATCCATCTTTGTGATTAATTTTATATCCTGTGCTTAGTTTTGATAGGCCTCTATAGATTGACATATTCCTCGCATAAATCTGGAAAATATCAACACTAACATCATAACAACAAATAATTTGTTGTAAAGTAGGAAACTCAAACAACAAATCTGAAGTGTTTTCATACCTTAGACCGCAAACAAGATACTTGCCCACTTTCTCTGAAAGATAATTAATTGAAATATACTCAAAACCTTCACTTTTGTGACTCAAAACTCCCAACATAGGGCTCACCTACATATTCTTCTCCAAAACACAAACATTGATCAATGCCTCAAGATTTGGTATTCTAAAGGCTAGTGCATGATTTGGTGTATCTTCCTTCAACTTGGGCTCTTCACAACTGATAAGTGTTACCTTTTCTGTCCTAACTTCATCAATCTTTTGTTGACACCTGCAATTATTAGATAACAATAAAAAATCTTCTAACAAAGGAACTAGCATGTTGGATCCTCCTTGTTCTTGCCCAATGATCTGCTCTGTAATAATGTCTTGTGGCTGCTCTTGATACCTTCTCCTCCAATGCCTATTTCTTGTTTTCATCTCATAATACTCAATGAAAGACATGTCATGATGTATGGTTGGTTCAAAGCATTATATTCAACATGATACCTTACCATGTCACCCTCCTGTTGTGGTGGTATGAGTTTTTCTTCCTCAACAGGGCCTGCCTCTTCTCTTCGTACAAACATTTTCTCTGAATATCTTCTTGGGTGGGTTGATTGCAATCCTACCATTAGCTGAGTTACTTCCTTCAGAAAAAGGCTGATTGAGTCTACAGCATTCCACTGTTGATTCATCTCCCTTACGATGTGAGCTAGCTCTGTCATAGAATCTCTCATAAAGGACTGAAATTCTCTATTTTCCCTGATAACTGTTTGCATATTCTCTTCATCCCTATCAATAAATCTGCAATACAGCAGTTCCCACAGGCTGGCAAGAGCAATGGCTCAGATACCACTGTAAGAATCCTAGTTCCCATAATTTTGAGTCTTAAATTGGTTCCAAAAGAACAACTGGTTTACAGATATGTAATAACAGAAAATTTTAATTGATTGCCAGAGATAGACTGTTCAAAGAGCAATATTCCAGAATACCATGAATTCAGATTTGAGTATTTTTTTATCAGGTATTTACTTCAGTTACCGAGAATAGACTGCAATTTCCGAAAATAGCAGTTTCCCTATAGAGGCTAACTGTGCCCTGCATCTGCATTCAAATCAGAGATTGTATGATTACCTAAGTCTGATTAACAGTTCACTTACAGCTAATTGGATGGTAATGATTTGAATCCACTATGGTTGTGGCTGCTGATGGATCTAGGCAATTAGAAGGATCGAATGGGTGCCTTAGAAAGGGCACCTTCCTTACTGCAGTATGGATGTCTTCGTCTTGAGTCTATGAGCGATCGCTTGTGTGCATAGCTGTCACTTTCTAAGTGATCTCCTTGATATGCGACTTTTGTCTCTTGATCGAAATGTGCTGTTTGTATTCTCCCGTGTGTTCTTCCTTATTCCCTTGCTCCAATTTTATGCTCAGGCTGTGAGTATTCTTGTAGGTGCTTAGGAGCTATGTGAGCCAGGTAGGGGTTGCGTCCTACCTAGTAAAGCCTGTGAAATTGGCATCTCAGATGACTGCGTGCTGTAGCAGCTAATTCTGATTCTCCAGGATGATCTACAGGTGAACTCCTTCACCTCTTAAATAGGCGGTGAGAATATTAGCACAGGTCGGCCCATACAATATAGTAATCCACCAGCACGGGTCAGCCCACACAAAACAAAAATTCCAAATGCATGTTGGCCTCTAATAGAAAAATTAAAAATTTAATATTATTATAACTTATCAGTGCCAAGGGACTATTTATTATTGCAAACACGTCAAATAGGGCCTCTCAATTGGGGACATGACATTGGAATGTCAAGGGTCTAGAGTCTCCTGACATAAAATATATACTTAGAGAATTTTGTAAGGGCAGACCCAGTATGGTTTTCTTATGCGTGCAAGAAGTCAAGGTTGTTGGGTTTCAAAAGGACTGTGCTTTTAAATTTGTGTGGAAGTCTGCAAAAGCCTTTTGTACTCTGCATCAGAAAGGTAAATGGTGTTCTGCCATTCTAATTAAAGTCAGTTGGGCCAAATCTATTGTTGAATGGAGCACTCCTCCATGTAACAGGCTTGTCTGGGTCACCTTGGAGATAGAATCAAGAGTCTTTGGACTCTGCTCCATTTATGCCTCAAATGACTATAATGAAAGATGCAAACTGTGGTCTCGGATGACCTCTAACCTCACTAAGGTCCCCTGGCTTCTTGCTGATGACTTCAACATGTTGGAATATAAGAAAGATAAGGTAGGTCGAAGAGAGGGCCTTTGGAAAGGTAATGAGATGTATTTTTGGTTCAGGATGAAAGCAAAACACTCTTTTTAGAAGATCCCCTCAAAAAGAAGAAAACTAAATATAATGATATTTCGTTCGCTTGATGCAATAACCAATCACAGATTAAAAGAATCTATTACAGATTGGATAGGTTCTATGCCCATAAAGGTTTTTTCACCTTTAAACAGGATGCCAAAGGCAGGACCATCTCTGTTTTCCCTACCTCTAAGTCTGATCACTTTCCAATTGAGGCTTGTGTGAAAATTGGTACTAGTAACTCTAGCTCTAGGAGATGTTATTCCTTCCACTATAAACTCAATATTTCTCTCCTCAATGCTAGTGATTGCATAAAGGGTATGAGAGTGGTTACTGAGCTTTCTAAGAGCCTTAATAAGGGGTCTGCTTTACAAAAATGGGGCTGCCTTGTTTCTCTATGGAGGAACTTGTGGGGGAAAAGAAAGCCATGGATAGGAGAAAATTTGAGCATTTGCTTCAGTAAAAGCTATTGGGTCTTGAGGGAGACCTTCAAAGGAACAGGGGGGGGCTTGAATGTGGCAAATAGAGTCGTTACAACCAGGACTGTCCTTAGAAAGATACAAAGTTATAACCTATGTTCCACGGGGACACGTCCCCTATTTTTTGCCCTCTAGGAAATGTCCCGGAAACCCGTCCCCCCGTCCCCGAATTGTCGTGGAACATTTTAAAAACCAACACAAGTCAATGTTTTTCTTAAGACAGCAAAGTAGAAACAAATCCAAGAAGACTTTGACATTAACTAATGGTTCTAAGCTGGAACTAAGTTGAATCTATGTTGCATGTATGCATCAACGTGTTAGAGTTGCAGGCTTATTTTGTGTCTCAGACAAGACATTTTCTGATTACACAGGAAATATTGTCATCAAAAGTTATATAAAACATTAAAAACATATAATATATTAATATAGTTTGAAAATTTCATATATATATATATATATATATATA
>MU227631.1:428615-440577 GCA_018584345.1 Thuja plicata | reverse complement strand
ATATCATATATCACATAACTCGTGATATGAAGTATCACCTAACTCGTGATACTAAAGGATATAATATACTCGAGAATATTACATTCTCCTTATATATCCCAGTTATGGTATGTGCACTGACATTAAGTCACATAATGTCTACCATATGGATAAAGTATCATGGCATGTCCACAGATATTACATCACATAATATCCACCATGAATATCTCTAATTCATCTATGGTTTATTTAATGATATCAGTCTTATGATATCTACCATGATGTCTAGAGATTCTAATCATCATGACATGTCCACGGATATCAAGTCACATGATATCCATCATGATGGAGATGTTGCAAAGTCGTCACCTCACAACATCAATCAAATACAAGTGTTCATTGTCGAAAAGTCATCACCTTTCTCCAATGTTCACAGGAGGGCCCATAAGTCATGGAGTCACACACATGACACCCACCTTGACTCATCTCAGAGGGTGGAAACAAGGGCTTTCAGCTTAGACTTCTCTTTCAAAGAGAAGAATGCAATAACATACAAAATAATAGATCACAGATGTTGAAACTCCTTTTCATCTAAGGCTTCATTCTCCAACATACCAAGTTTATCTCGAAAGTACACAACCTTCTCTATAGCAAGAGACTTGGTGAGAGTATCAGCCATCTATTCTGTAGTAATAATGTACCTTGAATAGCATACTTATGCACTATATCTCTTATATAGTTTGCATCACTCTTGGTGAACCCCAAGTTATCCAAGAATATCATGACGTAGGAGTTAGCATAAAGACATTTCAGCCAGCACACATGGGACTCAATCTCATGATCATAGTCCTTTGACTGTAAAAAGAACATCTCCAATGTTGACTCCCTCTGAAACAATATGACCAAATTCCTTGGAGATCAGAATGAATCAGATCCTCTAGATGCTCCTTTTAAATTTTAAGATCTTGCAACAACCTCCTGACCTCCTTGTCCAAGGTTGCTTTAGATGAATTATCATTATCACTCTGAATCTAACATCAACCTTTTGACTCCATGTCAGCAAGTCATTTCTTTGTTCTTTAGTCTGCATTAAGCTCTTTTCTGATATGTCCTTTGATCCAACAACTTATCCATCTATCTAGGAATATCATGGCTTAGATATCTGCATAAAAGCCTTCTAGCCCACATACATGGAACTACATCATTTGAATTGCAATCCTTTGGCTTTTTATAGTTTCCTGGTCACTAGGGAAACCATCTCGGTATGGCCTGCCCTTCTAAATCAGAATGATTAAGATCCTTGAAAAACAATTTTAGGAGATCCTCTAGTAGCTCCCTCTATTACAGAACCATACATGGCCCCAATCATGAAAATATCTTGCTTCAAGAGACTCCCATCATCTAGTACATGATCATGTTGAAATTTTGATCATAACATTATCCACAGGAGTAAATACAAGTGTACTTGTCTAATTCCAACATAAGTGAATGTAATAAACTGTGGATTTATCCCCAGGCTTGGCAACACCAGACATTTATGATAATGTAGCTCCCTTCTGAAGTAGATATCAATCTTCTTTTTCCTGCAAGAGCATCTCCGGAAAAGATCAAGGCAAATATCTCTTATAGTACGTATAGAATTACAGATGACAGAGAGACTACAGTGAGTAGATAAATGTAATATTCAAGGATAATAGATACTTATCTACACATCAACATCCTTGACACAAGTTGCTTCAATGAAGGTCCATATAAATCAAAAAACACCTCAGATTATTTGAGAGACATCTCCCCTTTTAATCATCTCCCCACTAAGGATGGTTCAAATGGGAATGTAAGATTAGTTATTATTCCCCCCCACAATGTACAATTCCCACTCTTATATCGGTGAACAATTCTCATGTCTTCTTGTGAAATGACTTGATTGCTCCAAGAGAGGTGACACTCTATAATTAATTCTTTCTTTATAGAAAGAGACACCCTTCCTTAAATATGCATGTTCTTCTTTGTTAATGCTTGACCACGATCATAACAAACTGATATATCTCTTTAATGAAAGCCGCTTTCAGGAATTTCACATAGACCCGTACACAGTCTGTCATGACTTTTGAACCCCACAATTTCTCTCCAATAGCTCCGATGAGATTCTTCCAAATTTGTTTTGCACCAACATACCCGAAACTTAGAAAAATCCAACGGTGGATTTGTAAGATATGGTCCTTGTACTGAGATTGTATTTTCTGAGACAATCACACATTCACCATCAACAAACAACACTCTTACATTTGTAGTATGGCTCTGATACCATGTTAAGTTTTAGGATCGCTGCAAATGTAATAGCACTGCCTAGATTGTATATGGTATGTGTTTACCAAATGCAACAATCTCTCTTTCATTTATATTGGGAAAGAGGCTAGGAGAGACATGTCCCTTCATGGGACATGTCTATTCATTATAATTTTATAATATTTCATAAATCAATCATATATTAGAATAATATAAGTTTGCATAATATATATTTAATAATAATATATATAATATAACATATATATATACAATATATTATTATTAATCAATATCTAAGTATTATATGTATTCTAAATGATCATACGACTGAAGCTACAAACATTAACACTCCCTCTTAGCTAGGGAGGATGATCAAACAGAATGTGTAGTGGTTTCCCTTGTCAACACTTATGACCCTCACCATAGCTACACAAAACATCAACAGTTTCTTTGGCTTAAAAAGATATATGTTGGTCATGAGTTAGCAGTGGTCAGTGTCCCTACTAGAATCCGAGTTGTGTAATGTTACTGAGACCTTTGAGCACTTTTTTTTAACTGTCATTATTTTTTTCTTTGAGGTCTTTGTTCTTGAGTAACTGTATGGGCTAGGATTGTAAGGATGCTTTTAATTGGGCTGAGATTCTTGCTGGATATGTCAAAACCTTTTCTGTTGAGCTCAATGTTTTTTTGGCTTCTCTTGAATAATGAAAATTTTTGCTTTATCTAGAAAAAGAGAAATGAAGAAATATTCCAACACAAAAGGTGTCTTACTCAGTTCAAAAGTGAACTCACCTTCCTTAATATTGCTTTGCAGGTCTCAGTAGCAATGTAGATTCAAAAGGACAAGTTTATGATAGTGCTCAAAGGAGGACTTGCGCTTGTGTACAAAACAGAGATCAAAGGCATCCTTTTCTCCCACGGGGAAGAGACAAACTTAATGAAGAGGAGCTAGCGTTGTTGAAGGAATATGTGACTAAGAACAATATCAATAAGCCTTATGAGATAGACAAGCCCAGAACTAAAAGAGGGGACAAAACCTACTGTCAGCCCTTGGTGAAGGATGTGGATCCGGAGGATATGATTGATCCTCCAATTGGCACTTATGACTATGACTATTGTGAAACTAGTAGCAATGTGAATGGTTTGTGGGAGTAAATTTGTGGATTAATAGCTCATCTCTTTTTGTCTCATTAATATGACTGATAGTTCCAACTTCCAGCATTGTGTAGTTAATGTAAGGTGTTTTATATTTTGGAATGGAGCAAAGCTCCTTATAATGTATCTTTGTTTTGTAGTCTATACTTAATATAAAAAAAGGGTCATTGATTCTAATTGTATGTTGTCATACTACCCCCAATTTACAAGTTGTACAACCACCCTTTGTTTCCATAGTACAATATTATTTACTACAATATTGCCTTATTTTATTCATATTTTCACCATATGTTCAATAGCTTTGTTGATTGTCATACAACTTTTGTAGTGTAACACCATCATACGATTTGCATATGCCAAATCCTTTGTGCAACCTTCTAATTGTACTATCGTCATACCCCTCATTTTTACATCCATTGATAGACTATCAAATCCATTATCATATGATCTAATCCAACTCTCCCTACCATTCAAATTTTACCGCCACCCATCATTGTATAGTCTACACTTCATACCTTTGTGATCTAAACATCTACAATCAACTAGACCAACTACATTTTTCAACTGTCACTCTTACCATACTATTCCTTGTTTCCACCATACAACTAAGAAATTGAGCAAATTCAACATAGCTTAAATTGTGGACGATCAAAAATCCTAAACCCATGTTGCACGTCGTTGTACAACCTCCTACATAGCTTTGATTCAAAAAATAGTTGGTTTGTTCTCAAAGTTCGATTGAAGCAAATTTGGTTGATTCTTCCTCAGATTATGACTCTAGTAGAAACAAGGAATTCCTCATACAAATTAGTGAATTGGATGAAAGTGCATTTCTAGAATATGAGGATATTGAACACTATTTTCATGATTAAAATGCTTATGAAATGCCTATTGTACTACCTTGGTTCATTGATCAATAGAGTGTAGCATTCTCAGCCTCCAATGTTCAATTACATGGGGTCGCTTGATTGGTTTAGAAAATGGTGTGTTACCCTCAAACCCCCACAAAGAATGCTACCCCTCGACCCCCACTGAACTCATTTGATTTCCCAAGTTTTCCAAGTACTCTCTAGTTTTGACTCTACAAACTATGCTTCAAAGTTTTCCTACAAGTTCTTGTCTACAATGGCATCGCCAATATGGAATACCTTATCTAATGTTCCTTGATGTTTACTTGGTTTCCATCTAGAAGATGACATTTTCTTTTGATGGGGATGATGTAGTTAGTGTACAATGCCTACTATTATATTTTGATAATATGCTTTATCTGACTCTATATTATTTGTTTGTCGGCTTTGGGTAGATATAAGAGTTAATCGATGATTGTATTTCACTTGGAAACTACTAAATCCTTAAAATATATTTTGTATCGTCTAGGAACGCAACATGATCCGGTCGCATCAACTTTGACCCTTGGCTAACCATCTCTAGTCTACTTCTATAATAACTTTGTGTGCAAATAAAGATATACTTTTACTCCTCTATCCAGTATGCATTATTAATTTTGCTCATTACTTCAAGTATTCATTTTATTACATAAAAGAGTAAACAAATACTACAAAAAAATATCATAACATTTAAGAGAACAAAAATTAAGCTACCTAATGTACCTGAACTGATTTAAGTATTTTACCAATAAAATCACTTGGAGAACAAACCAATATAACCTTGTAATACTAGAACAATCTATGTGTTGGGACTCAATACAATGGTGTTAATTTTTGCTTGTCCTTTTGTGTGTCGTGATCCTATTTGACCCATTATTGAGAATCAATCCAAGACATCCTAAGTGGGTCTCTTTAGTGCCAAGTGAAGCAAAAACCCATAAGTCTAGGCTATTTTTGGTATTTCCTTAGTGTTTGATGTGTTTGTCTAAGTTGTGAACTTTCAAGTTTTCCCTTGTTGTCATGCCTTTCCCCTTAGCCCTAATATCTCAGTACTTCGCTTGAAAAGTTTCTAAGTCTTTAAACAGAACTATTAAAATTTTTGATTCTTGATTACCACTTCCCCTCAACCCTAACACCCTAATCCTCCACCAATTAAAGAATTGCCTAAGGACCCGTTTGTTTGGTGGAATTGGGATGGAATTGTCATTGTCAAATCTTGGAATTGACATATTCTATGTTTGTTTTGAAAACATGAAAATGGAATAGGGATTTGTTAATTCTCATTTACCCCCAAAACCAACATTTTAATCTTCCATCTAAAAAGGTAGAATTGGAAAATGAATTCCAATTCCACTTATATGGGAATTGGGGGTAAATCGATATTTTTAATTTTTCATGTCCGCAATTATCTCTCTAGCTTAAAACATTCAGTTCAAAGTATACGAATATCCTTATTTGGACGAGAGCTGCAGAAATTTATGCTTCGTAAGCAAAGGGCGATTGTTCAAAGAAAAAAAACTTTACGTTTGTATGAAAAGTATACACAAAAATATTGCCGTCGTGTATATAAAGGTATGGAAACACATTTTGACTGCTTGATGAATACTCATTGTTCATATGAAGTTAAGGTGGAAGGACACAACCATATGTATAGTTCACAGAATATTCGACGTACCTTGAGCGAATGCAATACACCGCTTCTGTAGCCAGTCGCGAAAATAATGGTGTTGAAACTTTCTATGTGGTTATCTTCAAATTCGACTTCGAAGGCCGTCACGCACTTAATTTTTGGAAAAGTCTATGATTAAATTGACAGAGAATACATATTAACGCCTTTGAAAAGGCAAGTATTTCATGAAAAGATAGAGATTGGATTAAATTAAGTGGAAGTAACGAAGAATTGCGTTTAAGCATACAAAAATTTGAGCGTCTTGAATGAAATGAGCAAAGATTTATTCAAATTTTACCTTGATTTCTCCGCTGCATATTTTGGCCATGGTTCTGATGTCCAGCACGGGGGTTTTGCCTATATTATGCTTGAGTTCAAAAGTTCCTATAGGCAGAGCTATTCCATATGGAGTGGTGTCTCCTAGGCTTGATCTGCTATTTTCTGGAGGCCGAAGAGGGTTTGCCTCCCGTCCCCTCCGCATATTTTGCAGCCACCATGAATTCCATCAATAAAAATCTCTCAGATAACGACGAGGATCCTCATGTCACTACCGCCCTCTGCACATTCAAAATGCATCGCCTCTTTACTTACTGCCGCTACGCAAGATCAGAATTGTAGCTGGCCTATCATGGCTCCTTCATTAACATTGTACTCAACTATTCGCTTGATAAACATCCTAAGGTATGTTACGTCTGTAAGACGTAAATTAAGTAACTATGAAACACATTTCATTTTAACTTTTCTCCGACCAAAAACCTTCACATATATTAATCATTTTAGAATGCAAGCAATCTATAAAAAAAATTAAAAATTAAAAAAAAACCTTATTCTGGTGGTATTCCAATTCCAGAATTATGGAACCAAACGCAGAAAATGCATCTTCTCACTATGAATTCCAAGTGAACCAATCGGTTCCAATCATATTCCAAAAACCATTTTCTGGATTTAAAACTTCCTGAATTGTCAAAAAATGGAATTTGACAATTCCAGCATTATTTAATTCCACCAAAAAAATGGACCCTAAGTGTTTTGAAGTTTTGAATTAGTCCAACTTCAATTCCCCAATGTTGCCATCATAGTTGTACAATGCTAATGTCATCCTTTTGTCGGAGTCATGTATTAACCCATACCTACTAACATCATCTTGCATGCTCCCAAAATTTCTAAATCTACCAAGCTAGAGGATCGAGCCATCCATTTCCCCAGTACCCTTTACCATGCTTCATCGAACCCTAACTTGTAATGTCAATAACAAAAAAATTCCACAACTTGCCACTTATTCCAACTTTAGGTCACAAGCATTTAGTCAGGACACTAGTGGAACATTGAGAACCATTTGATATTTTGATTAAAAACAGCTACAACTCTTCTTTCAAAAAATGGGAATATTCACAAACATTTGTCATGCAAATTAAAACACGAGAATTTTAACAAACAGTTAACAAATAACCCAATAATTGCATTCAGTTTCAGAAATTATAACTTCATTTGTCAATCAGCTATAAGTGTACATTTTTTCAAACACTTAAGAACAAATTGAAATTATAGCAAAGTGAATACCCGGAATAATTGATAAATGTTGGATTAACTTACTCTTCAAACTGTTGATAATTTTGTTGTTGTCAAGTACCTATTATAATAATTTCCAAGTGAGGTTGCTGCTAAATAAAATGATCTTTTCGACCTGTATGCTGATCTAAATGCTTAGTACTTGTTGGAGAGACCACTTCCTTGAGAATTCTTGTAGAAGGCTGACGTAATATGAAGCGATGTATATTCTGTCAGAATCAAATCTTTGTTGGAACACGTTTTCCATTGCGCCAAAAGATCGACCTATTAACACCTGGTAAAATCGACAAAGATAAACAGATGCACAAGAGGCGATTAGTCCATGTCCCAAATCCGAAGGGGGACGCCAACGATTAGTCCAACAATCCCCCCCTCAGCATCACCCAAGGGGATTCAAACCCGCAACCTAGCTTTGATACCAATTGTTGGAACACATTTGTCATTGCACCAAAAAGATCAACCTATTAATGCTCGATACAAACGTCAAAGATAAACGGATCAACAAGAGGCAGTTAGTCCATGTCCTGAATCCAACGGGGGGACACTGGCGATTAGTCCAACAATCCTCCCCTAAAGGGAATCAATACTATCCAAATCTCTCCCACACCCCTCCAAATAATGTCCAAGGTTGTGACAAACTTTGTGAAGGCTTTTAAGCCTTTAAAGATGAAAATTGCCACCTTTCAAAAATAATCAGCGATGACAATCTTTGCAAAGACTTTTAAGCCTTTTAAGATGAAAATTGCCACCTTTCAAAAAAAATTGCTACCTTCTTCTCATATGTATGGACAGCTAAATCGTATGGCTTTCTCCAAAAATAAACCTTTCACCTTTATTTCAATAATTAATATTTTATTTTCACACTTATAAATATTTTTGGGAAACTTCTAACATGATAAATTTTCCATAAAGATATCTTCAATAAGTTCAACCAAACCTACAAATTGATATCTTTCATTACAATTTGTCCAATACTCATTTGGAAATAAATCCATTAAATCTCCTTGCAAAATATTATGGAATGAATTCTAAATCACTCACCAAGGCAAGGCACAAATTGGAAAAAATGTTAATTTGATACGCACCACAAATGTCCTCAATCTTCAAACATTACACACACCAATGAATCCTGTATGAATCCACTCAATTAGCTAAGTGGGTTTTCATCGACGAAACTGATTGCCAGAAGGGTTTTTGTCCTTCAGTTGAAGATGAACAAAGTTGAATCTCTCCAGACTAGCATTTGTTAAAATAAATGCCAAGAAAGCCTTTTCTTCCTCATTCACCTCTTTATATAACCTTTTCATTGCTTTTCAAAAAAACAAATGTTTTTTTCTTTCTTGTTGCTTATTTTGAAAAGAAAGATTTTTTTTTCTGCTATTTTCAGAAAAAGCATTTTTTCCCCAAGTAACTTTATGAATTTAACTATGTTACTTCGAGTTTTCGGGACGGGGGGATGGGGGGGCAGGGAAACGGATTTCTGGGACTTTTTTTTTCCCGGAGCAAGGGACAGCTATATATATATATATAGGGAAAACTGAAATTTCAAATATATTCATAAATTATATAACATTGTAACATTCATCATAGCAAGAATAACATTTATAAATCTAAAATCAATGATCATTCATCGAATTATCATAGAACATAGCATCAAATGAATCAAATTGAATCATCATAGAATAAGAACATAGGATAGCATCAAATGAATCAAATGAGAGTTCAAATTTCAATTTCATACATTCATATAGATATAATTCATTGAAACAATGAAAAGTATCATATATCAAAATGCGCAAAGGCTGCAAGTTTCAACAAAATGAAAAGTTAAAGACTTATAGTATCATATCATATATCAAGATTCAATTATCATTGCATCAATGTATCATATAATGTCAAAAGACTCAAAATCTCAAACTTCAAAGTCAAAATTAAAACAAAGATAGTATGTTGCTGCCCCTAAGATTTGGTCTGAGAATACTAAATATTGCTCAGATTTACACTCTCAATCTGCAGATTTTCACCAAAGGCTTTCAGAATTCACAGATAACTCTGTTCACAATCTAAAAGCAGCAATAGCAAATCATTATTCACTCGGGCCAATCTATACGCAACTTGCAAGGAAAACACAATTTGATATTTTCGATCATATGCTTAAGAATTGATATCAGTAATAACATATTTTAATATTTAGGGTTGCCTTGAGGTGTGGGGCCCACAGAAGATTAAAAAAATTTGCAAATATAAAATTATCTTACTTTTTGCCTCCTGCTACCAGAAACGACCATCAGACCCCGGGACGGTTAGGGGACGGCTTGGTCGTCCCCAGCCGTCCCGAGGACTGTCAAAGGTTTCCCAAACTTATGTTGACCATCCGCAAGTTTTCGGGACGATTTTTGAAAAATTTTGCTCCATCGAGGACGGCTTGGAAACGTTTCTAACCGTCCCCCCGTCCCCAAAACCGTTTATGTTTCCGAAACGGGTGCATTTAGGGTGGAAACGCATTTTCGATTAACACTGAAATTTAAATTTATATTTTAAGCCCCAAAAAGTTGCTTTGTAAAATAATTAATTACATAAAGGTTGCCCAAGCTTAGGCAACTTAAATTCAATCAATTAAATATTTAATTATTTTTCACGCAACTGCCAAAGTTATGGAAAATAATAAAATAGCCCAAAATAGGAATTCTAACCCACCATCAATACCCAGAGTGCATAGGAGATTGATCCATGTGAAAGTTGGCGTTCAACCAAGATGACAGACTTCTCCAAGAACAATTAAGCACTCCCTGAATGTTTTGCACACAAATGATACCATTATACTCATGTGGGCTCTAGGAAGTCTCTACTATTGTCAGGATACCCTTCCCCATAATGTTGGCGCTCCCCAAGAAAGTTGGATGCTTCCAAGAATATTAGAATGGACCATAAAGGGAAATTGCATAACTCCCACTTCAATATTTTCCACTATCTTTCATAGTTAAAATTTCAACCATTTCTTCTCTTGGTACCAATTACAAGGTCATCCCAACACCACGTTCCTAACACTACAAATTCTTTAAACCTTGTCAGAGTTCACCCTTCAAACTTTCCCCATCTACGCTTCACCTTTTTCAGTGCTCATGTTCACTTCAGTCGCCATTCCCCATTTCACATCCCATCTACACTTGTGGAAATTCGACCTTGAAGTAAACTTCACCTTTTCGCTCACTTATGGTTCCAAGGTGCACTATTATTTTGATTTTCCACAAGCTCCCTCACATGTTGATGTAATGTTGACATCACTCTTGCCTACTAATGTCACTCCTACCTGTTGATGTCATGCTAACATAACCATCCTCTAAGCGACCTCCCCTTCCACCATGACATCATGCCAATGTCATCTCCCTTTCACCTTGTGGAGATCCCTTCCCCATCCAAACTTCATTTGTTGAATGCAATTAACTTCACCACATTTTTTCTACCATCTCTTGTGAAAATTTACCTTTTACTAAACCTTGTGAAAATTTCACTATCAACTACACCTCCTTCAATTCCAATGACCCATCCGATTTTGCACTCTTACACATCTTCCAATTGCACTTAGCTTGCATAAATCCAACACTATGCTACACCTCCATCCAATTCAAACCCATTTTCCTTCCCAAACTACCCTAGGATCACCATTAATGCATCCACAGTGCCCTACAGCTACCAAATTTAAAATGTTGGCAGCCAAAAACCCCTTTTTATTTTAAAAGCAATGGATCTAAGGGAAGAAATGAATATAAAGGATGAGTTTCGTAATTAATGCCTTGTTTATTATTGCAAAGCCCAATAACTAATATGTCATCTCCAAACTGCTATTTAATGAGTTTCACAAGTGATTTTCCCATCCTTGCACTCAAATTCATTTTCCATTAATGACTAGACATATGTGGAATGAACAAAGAATGATTTTGTCATTTTCCCAACTATATGTAGATTTTGAAGGAGCAATTTTTGTGTAGAGCATAAATGAAAATAATTGCTAAGGTGCTAGCAATCTTTGTAGTGCCAAATTCACACGTTTTCTCCTTCACTACTCGAGTACCCATGTTGCATATATATATTTTAATAGTAAACTGTTTAACACAGAGTAACGAGAATCGCTCGGAAATCGCATGAATCGCCGGTTTGGCGATTCGATTCGGGCTCCCCGATTTTTTTGAATCGTTGAACCAGATCGGCGATTTCATCACCATGAATCGCATGAATCGCCGAATCAGCAAATCATCCAAAAAATCGCAAAAATCACCTGCATGAATCGCAAAAAATTGGCCCGCGCGGCTTGATAAAAAGTCAAGTCAAACTTTTTAAAAAAACATCTTTTTTAATGTTTTTTTTGCCTTTCCTCTTTGTTTTAAGTTTTAACCCTAAAGGGCCTTCTAATTGTTTA
>MU227631.1:396411-411866 GCA_018584345.1 Thuja plicata | reverse complement strand
TGACACTATTTATAATTCTGCATATCTATGTTTTCTATTTCCTTCAGCTACAATTTACGTTTGTACTTATGCGATGGATGTATGTTTATGTATGTGATCATACTAGCTTCTATTTGATGATGTTATAATGTTTTTAAGCTTTACTCAATAATGGGTGCCTGAAACAAGTTTTAAATCCTAAAAAATCTTTTTTTTTCATTTTGTCGAGTCGTCGCCGAGTCATAGGTGAGTCGTGGGCCGAGTAGTCCTTGCCGAGTCATGGGCGGGTCCGAGTCATGGAACTTTGGTCCTAACATAAATCGATACACCTAGGTGTTCCTTTTCTTTGAATATTTCTACCAGAGACATGGCAATGAGAATTTGATAAAATCAACAAGGTTTCTAGGTGGCCAGGTTGTTTCACCTCCTTGGCTTGAAGATTTCAAGTGTGCCATAAAGTTCTATCTTCTACTATTCCTGTTGGCTTTTCTATAATTCAACTTTTGATAAGCTTCTTAAGTTCTTTAAAGATTTTTTGTCGTCAAACGGAAAAGGTTATAGAGAGAAGCATGCAATTGCTTGGGAATTTGGCACCAAACCCAAGCTTTTTGAAGGCCCGGGCCTAAGAAACTTAAATTACAAGGTACCACCCTTGCAGTCAATGGGTTTTGAGAGCAATTGTTGGTGATGAGCCTTGGAAAATTCTAAACAAACATAACATTAGACTTGAGACACTAAAGGTAAGGAAGATTGGTAATGGTTGCATCCTTTAGATCTCATGTCTGCAGCTTTTGCACTTAGACCAACAGGATCTAATTTTGGGGTTATTTGGAAAGAATGGGAGTCAGTTAAATACCTTATTGTCAAGCATGATCTTTTTTACTTGGTTAAATGCCTTCTTTTCTGAAACTGTTTATGGGATTCAAAATATGGCTAACAAACTGCATGGCAAGCTGTTCGTTCGATTTTTTGTTAAACAAGCATATGTTATTAGTGAAGGCTTCATTGATTATATTGATGAGGTCCCCCCTGTAGCAGGTTATGGTGAAGTGTTTCCTAGATGGGTTGAAGGTCTAATGGAAGAATACGTTAAAAAAATAATGTTGCAAATCCAGGCTGTTGTTCATTTTCTTGACAGTATGGATGTTGATTCTGTTCAGAACAAGGAGACTGATCCCAAACTTTAATGTCACCTTTTTATGTTATCCTGATATATTTGTTATGCTGTTTTTGAGAGTGGCTACTCCTTTTGAAGCCTTAGATTTAAATGGTTAGCTTATGAATGTTTCTTTCAATAGTGCTATTTGGAACTCGTTATTTTTTGTAACGTTGTAATACTCTCGCTGCTTGTCTAAGCATATATTTTTTATGCCTTGTAAATTATCCTCAATATTAGAAACAAATTATACTGCACTCTTGCATTTTCAAGATTCCAATATCGTGTCTTTGATTAGTAGTTCAAGCTGTTAAATCATGCAGCTGTGGTTCGCTGAAGAATGCTGACAACCAGTCACGTGTAGTTCTCAGTTTACTCCAGCGACAAAGAATTTCATTCATAGTTTCCAGGATCATTATTAGAGAATGCAGCTGCACAAATTGTTTTATGGAGACAACCAATGCCAATAATGAAGATACTTGTTGTCTAATCACCTGAGTATACTGCCAAATGGAGTTGTGCATATAAATAGTACTCCTTTTGACAATTCAAGCATAGAATTTGACAGGAGCAGTTCTTATGCAAGTTAGATGAGTGTAGTGCAGTGTTCTAAATAATTTGTATTCCTTTCTTCAGCCAAGTCATTTACAGCATCACTGGTATTAAGAATTTCCCTCAATGCTTTATTATCCAACATTGACCACTTATTTCCTAAATTCATAAATCTGGAAAAGAGTTGTCATTTTTATAATCCAATATAAAGAAATTGTTTCCATTAACACACTAGTTAAGGGAGGCAATCGAATTTTATTCAAGGAAAGAAAAAAAAGTTTAGTTTCTTAATACATATGATGTGAAGAATTATTAAAAAAAGTTCCACTTTCATGTGGTTGCTGATTAAATTTATGTACTTGGCTAAATGTGTCTTCTGCAAGAACCACAAAATTAACCTTTTTCTTTAGTAAAGAAAAGTGTCTGATAGTAGCTATCAAAATCCTCTGCATAAGATTTATCTTACAGCAGATGGACCTCATAACCAGCAGGTCATACTCAGCTTTGGATAATTCAAGAGGCATTGAAAGAATGCTCTGGGAAAATATTGATTATTATTATTTACTGCTGAAGGCATACGCTTATCCTTCAACAACTTATAAAACAAATGGTAACTAAATTTAGTCTAGCTTAGCATTGTAGAGCTAATTAAATTGAACATGGCAGATAAGCATAAATGATTATGGATGGCATTGTTTGGTTAAAAATTTAGAATATAAACTATCAGAAAAAACAAGGTATCTAGATGTCAAACAATTTCCATGGCTAGGCAGGGAAAGAGAACAAATTACCCAGCTTCCAGTTCAAATAGACTGATTACAAACCTTTGAATCACTTTCATCAAAGATCTCGCCCACAATTTCTTCAACAACATCCTCCAATGTCACTATCTGCAAAATTGAAATGCTACCATAAAATGAAAAATTTATAATTTGCACGACTCTTTGAAGATAAATTTATAAAAGATGTAGAGACCAAAAAATGTAACTGTAGCAAAATGCATGCTGATCTCTGAACTCTGAAATACATAAATAATAAACGATATGAAAGCATCTGTTGCTGCATTTTAGAGAATGACCAAGGCTGAGAGTAGAAAACAAATTTCCATCAACTTGAAAAGATGACATTCCTTAACAACCATTACAGACCAAAGAGGTTGGTAATTCAATGTTTAGCCAACCTTTGTGTGCCAAAAACTCACTCTTGCACCTAAATGGGGATCAAGTGTTGATACCAACAAACAAACCAGATTTTTGAAAGTTCTGAAAGATGATCTCTGAAAATCATGTTATCCAATTGCAAGTAAGAGTGTGAATCCATACTCGAGATATTGGAAGTGGAGCTTTGGCAAATCATTCTTTCCGCTTTAAAAGACAAAGATACTGTATAACCAATTGAGACAGTCCCTCCATTTGATGAGTGATGATGGATCAAGGACCCAGAGGTGAGATGGAAATAACATTGTCAAGCCATCAAGAAAGCAAAAATCTCCTTCGAACAAAAGGTAATTTGATGGCTACTAATGTGTCAAAATTTAGTTGTCAGATCAAAGATGCTTTGTGCATTCCATGTGGAAGATAAAAGACAGATTACCATATATAAGAAGCACTCAACAGCTAGAGCATTTTGAAGTTGGTTACGAGATGAATACAATTTTCTCTTTAGCTCCTCTCTCTTTGCAAGAACCTCTTTTAGACTACTCTTGGGTGTTCGGGGACAGATACAAGAGCGTATGGGCAGCAATCAATTTATTTTTCAGGCCAAGACAAAAGGCTACTTCTTGAAGATAAGACTTCATTCAGTTTTGGGAAATTGTTAACTTTTGTACAAGACCTGGCATTGCTTGTACAAGCTAAGTTTAGGTATTTCAGAAAAATGTGAGTTCTTTGCTCACTGAACCACAGGCACAGGTGCTTTCTTTTCTATGTGAGATCTTTGCTCATTGAACTACAGGCATGGGTGGTTTCCTTTCATGCCAATGTAAGGAGAGATTGTCTTTGTAAAGACAAAGTTCAACTTATGTAAATCATTTGTTCTCTCGAATAATAAAAGATGCACTTATTCAAAAGAAAGCAATTGCTCATGGGACACTTTACAAAAAGGATTGAAAAGTAGAATGCTATCAAGAAAGAGGGCAACACCAGCAAAGTTGAAATGACCTTCAGACAAATATAAAACTAGATGCATTCCCTGACCAAGAGCTATACATTTTTACTCCTAGTTTAGCCTTATCAAGCATTCACAAACTTTGCCTACATAAGAGTTCAATAAGTGTCCAATGCCCATCAGTTGAAGTTTGAAACTATCTGTTTCTAGTGTGCATTTTAGTGTTCAAGATAATACATGTCAAGCTAGTTAGACAACATTTACTTGACTGACATAGTTTTTAATCTCGAAAATAGAATAATTTCTGTTGAGAAGCCTGTACAAGATTAATGCTCAATACTGTAATAAAATATATTGACCTTTACAAGCACTTATTGCAGCAGAATAAGCAGTAGCACTAGCTAAATCTGCAACAGACCCATTCCCTGCCTCAAAGACTATCTAGAAGTTGCACTGGATATGGGTGCCTACAAGGATTTTTCAAAATGTCAGCTTCCTGTAAAATGTCCCAAACCCCACATTCATTTGCTTAGTCTTTCATGCGCTTTTTACTTTTTCCATGATATGTTTATGTACGTATGATGATTTTTTCTACAATTACTATATAAATGCATTTACCTAAAATCATATGATTGTTGCAGGAATCTTAAGTTCATCTCAAATTCCTATTGAATGCATTCAGATGAATCATAGGTCCAGTTCAATGATACACAACTTCACAAGTATTGTATCAATATTGTAAAACCTAAAAAGGGTCAGAACAGCCAACTAGACCTAATTTCATAAGATATATGTGAAAATCAATTAAGACCTATAATACATAAATCAAGAGCACCAGGATAGACCATGACCATATTCCAACCAAAATTATTTTTTTTACAGAAGAAGAGTTATGCCCACAGAAAAAGCACTAAGAACAAGGCGGTTTTCTAAATCTCACATCTTTGGCAAAACAGTTAGTGCCAATCTACACGATACAAACTTCATCAAGCTGAAGCAATCAAATGACCTTGTGACATGCAATGACACCCTACGCCTTTATAATTGAAAAATTGAAGTTTGAACAATAGATGGCAATCTATGACTAGGTTTAAGACCCAAAGCGACAATATAAAGAATACAATACACCTCATTGTAGTACGTAATAAAGTCATTATGTATTAGACTTAGTTATGATTTGTCAGGAGGGTAGTTAGGAGCGAGAAGATGCATCCGTTGGTTTCCCCAACCAACCGACTATTATATAAGACTTTGATTTATTGTTGTTGAACTTATGGTTTTTCTGGTAATAAATATAGAATAAACATTTCCTCGCCATCTTGGTATTCTGGTATGGTAAACTGTGCATTTCATTGGTATTGGTAATAATTGTATTATTGGTAAATGTCTTGTTGGTATCACTGAATATATGTTGTATTGTTCTGTACATTGTGGAATAATAACCATTCTACATTTTGGCGCCGCTGCCTAAGTTCAGACCTGGAGGTCATAGAGAAGAGGAGGGAATACCAAGGGTAGATCAAGTGACACTAGATCTGGTGGTGGCCTACGAAGTGCCAGTAAGTGCGAAGGGAAGCCGAGAGAGAGCGGTTCCACAGAAGCACGATACGACAAATTTCGGTACCACCAGCGGTGTAGGATCTACCTTGCGGAAGTCCCAACTACTAGCTAGACATTTGGCCCACTCAATAAATTCATGCCCTTGCTTCCAAAAAAATATCCTAAGCGCAGGTCTAGAGAAGAAACTGAAGAATTCTTGGCCAACAGCAACAAGAAGAAAGACATCGCCGCTTGAGAGGATTGGGGAACCAATCTCTAAGTGAAAGACAACTTGAGGAAAGCCTGATCGAAAACACCATAGAAGGAATAGCCAACTTGGCCATTTCAGAAACATTGAAGGGAGGAGGGGAGAATCCTGAAACCCCTACTAGGAGAGAGTACCGGAGGAACACCACTCCGCCCCCACAGAGGAATCACAAGGAGGAGAGAGCACTAGTTCGGGAGGGAGCGTTCCGCCAGGAGGGAGCGTCCCGCCAGGAGGAAGTGTCCCGGCAGGAGGGAGAGTCCCGCCAGGAGGGAGTGTCTCGGCAGGAGGGAAAAGAATGGGAGTAGTCAAGCAGAAACTTCCCAGATTTACTAGAGAAGGGTTGGATGACCCGGCCCGGCACTGTAAAACATGTATCACCATATGGCAGGCGAATGGAGAAAATGATACAGATGAATGGTTAAAAGCCTTCCCTGCCACATTAAGAGGGATCGCTATTGATTGGTACACAGACTTGGATGCTGCCCAAAAAACCACATGGAAGGATCTTCGTACTGCCTTTGAGTAGGAATTTAGACTCCTACGAGATGACGACGAGGTAGTCACGGAAATCTATGATACCAGGCAAGGGAAAAACGAGTCGGTTGGGGGTTATACCAGGAGACTCAAGGAATTGATAGGAAATTGGATAACAAACCTGCTGAGGAATTGAAAAAAAGATGGTTCATTGAAGGGCTAACCTCGTCCTTGAAACGGAAAATGAAGATAGTACCACCATCATCCTTCGGAGATGCATGCACCCGAGCGATGGACATCGAAAGTGAAAATAAGACTTCCAAAGCTAAGAAGCACGAAAGCGCGAGCGAGAGTTCAGAAGAGAGTGGGGATGAGTCCAAGACCATCCAAGCCTTGAGAAAAGACATGATGCGGTTAATGAAGGAAATTACTGGAAGTAAGGAGGAAAAAAGAGAGGGGAGGGAACTCTGGTGTACAGATTGTGAAAAGGAGGGACATACGAAAGGAACTTGCCCGAGCAAAGCCTTCTGTGATATCTGTCAGGTGTTAGGCCACACTATCAAAGACTGCCCCTACAATCTAAAGGCACGGAGTGCTCAAGTATTCTTCACCGGAGAACAATCCACACCACCCGCCACCCCTCCACGTAACACTAACGCAGAAGCTTCACCAGGAGGGTACCGGAACAATAGACGGGTGAGCAACAACAACAGTAATAATAACAGCAATAACAACACACCCCGGAGAGCAATCCAGTACAATTCTAAAGGAAGACCCATGATTCAATGTAGGCGATGTAATGAATGGGGACACTTTGCGCGGGATTGCCAGAACGGGGGAGGACAGAATGAAGGGAAGTTATGTAAATGGTGTGGACCAGGAAATCATGAGGATGTTAATTGCCCAAAACAAAAGGGGGTGAACAGGCTTGACATTGCAGAGTCGGAGAAGGAAGTATTTGCTATCACAAGAATGCAGACCAGGCAACTTGCATACCCCGACATGGCTACAAAGAGAAAAAGGTTCCAAGAAGCCAGGAACGACATGCCAGAGGAAGGAAGAGGAAGTACCACTAAATCCCCAAATAACCAGCCAGTACCTAGCATCATGAAATAAGTACTGGAAACCACCATCCCGGTGAAAATCATGGACCTATTAGAAACATTACCTCAGCTACAGGTAGCAATATCACAAGGAATAAGTAGTCGAGAGGAAACCCTTAAGGAAGAGGAGAAAGAAGAAAAAATAGCAGAGACCAATACTCTATTCACTATAGGGATAGGGAGGACACCTGCAATAGTGGAAATGGAGATAATGGGGTGCAAACTATCTAATACTATTGTGGACAGAGGGTCCGGTGTGAATGTTCTACCGGAGGAGACCTGGAAGGCACTAGGGAAACCCACCCTCTGGCCACCCACATTTCAATTGGTAGGAGCAGATCAACATGGAATTAAACCAATAGGAACCTTAATGGGGCAAAAGGTAATGATTGGTACACAGCAGTTCCTCCTCGACTTTGTGGTAATTACTCTAGAAAAGAAGGGGTACGATGCATTGTTAGGGAGAGGTTGGCTGGTGGCAGCCAAAGCCACCCATAATTGGAAAAGGAATACCCTATCCATAGAGGTAGACGGGAGAAAGTACACAATAGATCTGAGGAATTAGTGTGTAAATCAGGATCTTGCCTCCGACTCAGAGGGAGAAGACAAGGAAGGAGCGGAACCAGACGAAGAGGGAGTACTCCGGCTAGGGGAATGTTCAGAAGACGAAACTAGTTCCCTCAACGGCTTGTTTCACTGGCAGATGGGAGACAATGAGGTATTCCAGCCAGAGTGCAATATGCTGCAAATCCAAGAAGCAGATACAGAGGAAAGTGGGAGAGTTGCTCAGCGCAAATAAGACACCAGCAACCGAGTGCAGGGGATTCGTACGTCGTACGGACGGCAGAGGAAGGAAAGTGGGCGACACAAAGAGGCCATACGTACAGAGGTTTCAGATTGGAGGCCGTACAAACCAGGCCGCACAAAAGAGGTAGTACGTCGTACATGCCAGGTTGAGGAGAGCATGAAGAGGCCGTACGAGTTGGCCATACGTCGTACGGACAGGGTACACACAAGAAGCAGAGGTCGTACGGGCAGATGCCATATGGGCAGGGTGCAAGACGTCGTACGCCAGAAGCCATATGTGGGGAGGTCGTACGCAGACATTCGTACACATGTGCAGGAGACCATATGCGAGAGGTCGTACGAGTGGAGGTCGTACACAGCAGGCTGTGAGAGTGGAGTCTGTACGAGTGGAGACCCTACGCAGCAAGAGGACGCAGCGCGCTGTACGAGTGGAGTTCGTACAAAGCAGCCCGTACACAGCAGCAAGAGGACCGTACGCAAGAGAGAAGACCGTACGGACTGCTGAGGGGTCGTACGTCGTACGGACGGAGTGAGTGGAAGAAAGAGTGGTATAAAGGCATAGATAAAACGGTTGGGGCAAAAAGACTTCCAAAAACATCTAAGGGAAGTACAAACACATCTGCAGACTCCCAAGAGGAAAGAATTTGTTTTGGCCACCTGAAGGGCACAGCTGCAGACATTGTTTTTTTACCATCAGATACACCCAAAGGACGTACCATCAGCAGTACGGTGGAAGGCGCCCGTACCAATCCTAGTACGGAAGGTGTTTGTACCACTCCTAGTACGGAAGGCAGTGCACAGGTCTGTACCAAGGAGGACAACTGTACGAAGAAAAGGGAAACTACACAGGGTGAGGACACGGAGGAGGAAACAAGAAAAGGACCTAACAAACCGGATGAAGAAGGAATGGGAAGAGGAGAAGGCTATGTGGGAAGATGGAACGAGCTAGCGAAGCCAGCTAAGCCAGAAAGATGGATGCATTAAGGGTGCTCGAAGGAGTTTCTGTTTTTTTTCTGTAATACAGTCGTCTGGAAGACGACTTCTTTTTTTTGGGGGGGATATATGTAGTACGTAATAAAGTCATGTATTAGACTTAGTTATGATTTGTCAGGAGGGTAGTTAGGAGCGAGGAGATGTGTTCGTTGGTTTCCCCAACCAACCGACTATTATATAAGACTTTGATTTATTGTTGTTGAACTTATGGTTTTGCTGGTAATAAATATAAATTAAACATTTCCTCGCCATCTTGGTATTCTGGTATGGTGTTCTGTGCATTTCACTAATATTGGTAATAATTGTATTATTGGTAAATGTCTTGTTGGTATCACTAAATATATGTTGTATTGTTCTGTACATTGTGGAATAATAACCATTCTACACTCATCTTTTTCTTCCTACACACGCAATATTTACAAGAAGAAGAAATCAGAATTTCCTGAGGAAATAATTGAAACAATCATAATTGTCTAGTAGAGCTACCACAAAGTAGAGGACTACTTTCAAACACCATGTAACCCCAGTAGTCTGCAACAGCCACTGTAAAGTCAGCATAGACATGAATATGCCAAGCTTTCAAATATTAATCATTATAACCAATGTTTCCTGAGGATGTGTCTTGCATATCTGAGAGATTTTGAGAGTGACAGATGCAGACAGGATGTCCTCTCCTTTTTTAACAAACCCTGCACGTCCCTTTATTTTTTGCTACTATTAGGAATGCACTGTCATCCCCCGACACCAGAAAATTCTCAAAAGCAAGGACGAAAAAAGCATTCCAGTAAAATAAAATAAAAAAGTGGAAGGCTTCCCATGACCTGGTTATGACTAAGATCAACCCTTGTCAAGTAAAGTAAAGAGGAGAATGAGGAATCAACGTATTCTTGAATATTTAGCAAAGCTAACTTTATAGTGCTCGCCTATTGGAATTTGTCTCATGTGATTCCAAACAATATGCACAAGAACTGGGAAGACTCATTCCACAAAGCAAGCAAATTTTGTTATTCTTTGCTGATGCAGACAACCTCTGTTGCCGCAAATTTATATATCACATTCTAAATTCTTTTAACTGTTCTGATTTTGTTGGGGACTAAGGGAACAGCTATCAACTAATTGCTATTTTTGGATTAGAGAGTTAAAACAGGGGTAGTCTTTGTGATGCTTTTAGTCTATAGAGATAAACACATGGTTTTAGGCTTAGCAGTAAGTTTTGGGTGTTTTTGGAGATTAGAGATAATAGAATAGAGACTTTGTGAACCAACCGTAGCCCGGCTTTTCTTTTGAGCAAGTGCACCAAAATCCTCATTATACGCATGTTTTTAAGCTTAGCATTAAGTTTTGGCAGTTTTTGGTGATTAGAGATAAAGAGACTTTGTGAACCAACAATAGCCAGAATTTTCTTTTGAGCAACTGCACCAAAATCCTCATTATACACATGTTTTTATACTTAGCAGTAAGTTTTGGGAGTTTTTGGAGATTAGAGATAAAGAGACTTTGTGAACCAACAATAGCCAGAATTTTCTTTTGAGCAAGTGCACCAAAATCCTCATTATGTTATGGAAATATAGTACACTTTAGCACCTGGGATTTTCCATACCTACAAATTGAATTCAAAAAAGCAGTCATATAAAGAGTTGTTTGGAGGACACAAATGAATTATGAACAGCTTACTCCTATCGTTCCACCATATTCATTGAGAACAATTGCCATGTGAACCTTCTTTATTCTGAACTCCCTCAGCAACCTCCAAATTGACATAGAATCTGAATAAAATATCAATTTATTATGTCAAAATCCACCCACAACCTTGCAAGACACTGTGACTATACAAACAGTCTCACCATTAAGGACATGTGAGCAATATATGTTTCAAAGAAAAATTGTAAAGGAATTTCAACTGCAATAACTTGGAATCTTGAATCAGGCCAACTTATGTTGTTAATAGAGAACTAAATTAATAATAGATGGTACAATACACAATTAAATCTCCCTTCTCTTTCTATATTCTTGTATGGAGCACGAATTTCCATACACAACTATACAGTGTATAACTAAGATCATATACCAGGAACAAAATAGGCAGGCTTGTGTGCAATACGCCCAACTGTTAGCCTTTGCAACATCTCTGCCTACACTCAACAGAAGACATCAGTTATGTCAGTATCACATATCTTGATGTTCGTATATCATGCAAATTCACAGCCAGGAAGTAAACCCTGTTCGGTATTTACAACCAATTTCCTTAACAGCTGATTTGAGAAACCTATCAAAGAACCAAAAAAAAGCAGTCTCCAAAAACATCCTATAAAAATTATCATCAATGCTAAGGACTAAATAAGTTATTATGTATCAATATGTTGAAAAGTTATTAGCTATCATCTACCAGTACATGCCTGTTCAACATAATCCAGCATGTCCATCGCATATGCAATTCCAACAATGTTATCAACACGCCGTTCAAAAACAGGCACCCTAGAAGTTAAGATTTAGCAGTATGCTAATTGTGAGTGCACTTTCATAAGAGAAAAATGCCTTGACAGTAGTAAAAAGGTAGATGGCACCCCCATTACAAAGGCAATGTACCTGGAATATTGGTATGTCACCCAAAGGTTGCGAAAGTCCATTAAGGTGGCATCAACATCAATAGCAACTACATCTACAAGAGGAGTCATCACTTTTCCTACAGAAGTGTCCTTGAAATCTAAAACGTTCTCAATCATGTCCTTCACAAATAAAAAGAACAGCATATCATCAGTATACTCTTAAGTCATAACTACAAGAAAGAACCATAGCTATGTCATCTTTGCACACATTTGTGCCCTCTTACCTTAAAAAAGTAAAAGAGAGTGACAAAAATGACCCACCTGTTCTTCTTCTTCAATTGCCCCACTCAGCTCTGCACCTCTCAACATAAGTTTGAGCTCATCCTCAGTGACAAGGGGTTCGCTACAAGGAAAGATATCAATATAGTAATTGTAAATGATAAACAATAAAAATATCAAGCATAAATATTCTAGCTTTTTCAAAATTGTAAAGCTTCTGGCCCATGTCTTCCTATTTTATGTGAAGCAAAGACCAATTATCAATTCAAATAATTAGCTCACTAATTATAACATAGGCAATTGAGTAATTTTTGAAGAAAGAGTGAATTTTATCACTTGAACAATTATAAGTTGCTAATGGAAGTGGATACAACGTCAGGAAGTATTTCAGCAACTGAGTTAAACTAGGATATGTTCTGAATACATCATTTTCTTTTAATATGGTGAGCTCTATATCCAAGGACTATTGAACCTGCAACCCTCTCATATAGATTCATATAAGTATAGTTCCAAAAGGGAAAGGGTAAACTTAAATAATATAAAATTAAACTTAAAAAATTCTACCTATGCAATTAATTAACAATCACATAAAGACTTGCCAAAAGTTTGCTGATGACAAATGCTGCTTGCGGAGGAAAAAGGAAGAGGAAGTAATTCTACTAGGTTCATGTCACATGCACAAATTCAAAGTGATGCAAGAAGGTCCTATTAAATACATTCCTATCTCTGTCATACAGTATTATGTGTGCATAAATTAAAAAGGTAATGATGAAGCAGTATAGAGAAAAGATTTGGGGGAATTAAACATAATTGGCATACTCTGTAATCGTATAGTAATTAGTACCTTCTACTCTTGAGTCCCAAGATCTTCAACATGCCCATAGATAAAGCTGTGCAAACCTGACCTACTGGATACAACACTAAGGAAATTAAGGCCACTGGCCTTACCTGCAGCGAAATTCGAAGAGAACTGCCCTTATAAGAGCTATCATAAATTCAATCTTTTGTAAGAAACAGAATGCATTTATTACCAATGATGTCCTCTCTGCACATTGTTATCAACTGACATGGTTTTTGTATAACGCATGTGCCCAATATTAATATCCCAAGACCATGCTTATAAAAAGCCCTGCTTTAGCATCTGTAGCATTTCAAAGAATACAGCCTTACCACAAAGCGTGCCACTTCTGTTGCATTATGGACGGCTATGCTCTTAGGAGTAATTTCAGTAAGCAGTAAAACAACAACCTGCAAAATGTTTTCAGTTAGAATATTCAAAAATTAACACCAAAGATGTTGATCCTACTCAACATCCAGTACAATTGAAAACATAAGGTAGCGGGTTGAGTATGTATTTACAATGAAAACTATACCAAGGGGGGGCCCAAAACACAATAATTATTAAAAGAACTGGCTTGAGGTTATATTTCATTATTTATTTGGATATGTTTTTGTAATAAATATCCATGCATCTTACACCACTTTACAGATAAGCAAATTTACATCAGGCTTATCTTTTAACAGCCCTCTCATGGAAGACACTAAGAGAGTTAGCAGATCCACTTTAGAACTGATCTGTAAGAAGATTATGTATTTTCTAAAAGAATCTATTATACACATAATATGTTCAACTCACACTTCCTACAAGAATTGAGTTCTCCTAGTTAAGGTTGAGAGTTCTCTTCCACAAAGAATGTCTAACATCTGTCTTTCCGAAACAAGAAAAGTCTTAATTACTGACAACAAGTCTTTAAAGTTTAGTTTTACTGAATTCCCTCAGACAGAGATCACAAAAAACATACTGTAATCCACCCGCATCAAATTGAAAAGTCTTCTGGAAGGTTATCTTAAAAATAGCTAGACTGAGAACTTTGACATAAGACGTTGTATCAGGGAAGTTCCATGACTGTTGGCAACCACATCAATACTTTCCTGACAAGTAGAAAGAAATAAAAATCATACTAGCATCCACAAATACACAAAGTAGGTCAATGGGACTCAAAGCATATGAGTTAAATTATAAAATTAATGGGGAAGATGCTATTGAGGTAAATGTCACTGCATTCGGTGATGTGTATGGTTTTGTAGAGAAATGCACAAGAAAAGGCAGATTAGATGAACTGTTCTTGGTAATATAGAAGGATCAAATATAGTATTTCTCCTTCATGCTTTAGATGATAATGGACATGTTCCAACTTTTTGCTGATTTCTGTACCTCCAAAGATAAGGATTATTACAGCAAATATTTCCTTTGTGAAAGTGTTTTGTAACTTATAACACACGGAACTCCATAATAATCAGGATGCACTTTTATCGAGATGTAATAAATTTAAAACATCTTTTCTATAATGTGTCCCTGCAATCAAGTCAATAGACCATGACCAGTGCTAGGGTAGTCAATTTGAGGGTAAAACAGTATCTCCATAAAAGGACAAAGATTAGGTTGTTTCCAAAGAAAACTTTGCTACATCATCCTTCACATTCTTTGAAATAAGAGAAGAAGTTCAACATCTCAAATAATAACTAACACGGCAATGGACTATTCTTTTATAAGGGATAAATACTGTAGTCAATAATGGTTCAACATCTTGCATATGCAGCTATAAAACTTCACCTTATATCCCATCGAAAGGAGAAATACAAAAAGGGGCATCCAATCCCATAAGACACGTGGAGATAGGATTATCATGACGTGCAACTTGCTGATCTTCCAGTAAATTCTAAATTTGCTTGAAGGAACTTACAAAGATGACAATCCTATTAGAGATGGTTCAAGTACTACCTTCTGTATGTTGAAATATAGTTTCAATCAGATTTAATGTCTGATGGAATTATAATTAAATATAATTATATCAGTTATGTAATGCTCTGCATTAGCATTACAGTCAGATTATAATCTGGACTGTAATGTTAATGCAGATCACTCTTAATAGTTAATTATGTTTATTGTTTTAGAAACTCCTCCTATAGACGATTAGTTAAGAGATGATAAGTAAACTAATTATATTAGTTAGTAATTAATGGATATCATGAAGGGTCGTGATCCTCCAAGTTGCTAACCCTTTGTATAATATATATGGTTGATTGGAATGAGGAATCAATCAATCACAAAGGCCATTGCTTTCCTTAGACCATCAACAAGAGCAGGTTATTCACTTACCTATTCATCCATTTCCTTAACATGGTATCAGAGCCAAGTTAGGAGAAGTGAATAAGATAGCAAGCAAATAGACATTGGCAATCTGCAGACCATATCAAGGGCATCGTCGATCTGCATTAATAAGTAAAGACATCGACGATCTAGGAACCAGCGATATGCAATATAAATCGATCTGCAATATACATAGACATCGACGATCTGTATTAGCTATCTGCATCAAGGATCATCAACACCCGAGCATCTACAATCTCTGCGACTGTATCAAGGATAAATCAGGCAGAGACCCATTAAACTTGCAGACACTTAATCGACGGCAGATTAACTTGCAGGCACTCAAATTGACGGCAGAAGCTCATTAATCTACAAACATCTAAATTGACGATAGAGACTCAGATTATTCCAGTTATCAGAAATTATCGGCAAAGACACATAAAACTATTGCATCTTCAATAATAAGAAATCAGGAAGTTTAATACTTGAAGGTTATAAAATA
>MU227631.1:338220-382280 GCA_018584345.1 Thuja plicata | reverse complement strand
TGTTAAATCAGCGAGGCGTTTCTGGGTGATCCTGGCCTCTTGGCCTTGTGTGGTAGACTTTCAGCTTCGAGCCATTGACGGCATTCGGGATCTTTCTCCCGTCAAGCGTCCATAACTTCACCGCCCCATTTGCTGCAACTTCCCGAACTTTGTATGGACCTAGCCATTTAACTTTGAATTTGTCGAGTTTAATTTCGTTTCGCCATTAAACTTAAATACCAACTGGCCGGGTGTAAACTGCATCCGACGAAGGTGTTTGTCGTGCCAGAGTTTCCTTCGCTATTGTGCTATGTCGGTTGCCCACTGGGCCATGGCTCTTTTCTTGTCGAGCCTATTCAAGGCATAAAGTCTCGCCCTCAAACTCTCCATGTCGCCTAGTTTATTATCAATGGCTATCCGCAGGCTAGGAACCATGAATTCCGAAGGTACCACTACCTCCTGTCTGTACATAAGCTGGAAGGGTGTCTGCCCAGTGGTCACTTTGTATGAAGTACGGTAGGCCCATAACACCGATGGTAGCCTTTCCTCCCTGTCCTCACCTTCAACTCCACAAGACTTATAGACAACTCCCACCAAGATCTTATTAGTTGCCTCGGCCTAGCTATTCACCCGAGGATAATATGGACTTGACAGCGTATGGAAAATTTTGAATTCGGCGGTCAGAAGCTTAATGATGTGATTGACAAAATGCCCACCTCTGTCACTCGTCAATTGAATTGGGCTGCCATTACCTTGTTATTATTTGCTTAGTTCTAAATTATCTGTCAAGGCGCGTGCTTCAACCCATTTTGTTAAGTATTCAGTGGCTACCACAATATATCGGCATCGTCGAGCACGACTAGCCTTTAGAGGTCCAACGAAGTCCAGGCCCCATCTTTCGAATAGCTCCTGTGCATGAGAAGGATCGAGAGGCATAAAATCCCTTTTGAGGGGTTTCCTTGCACGCTGACAAGTATCACATCCTACCACCCATTCTCTAGCATCATTGTACAATGTTGGCCACCATAAGCCAGCTAAGAGCACCTTCCTTGTCGTATTCGGACGCATGTGTCTTCCGGCTGGTCCTTCGTGGGCTTCCCTTAGCACACTTGGTACTTCCTCCTCCATCACGCATCGCCTGAGTACTTGATTTGGACCCATCTTATACAACAATCCATTGATTAGTTGGAAGTACCTGCTTCTGAGGACTAACTTCCTTCGTTCTTCAAGAAGCATGTCCGGAGGGAACTGAGCTGTGGACAAATACTCCCCTATACTTGTATACCACTTAGGGAGTACGGCAATATGGAATAGATGTACATCTAGAAAGTCGTTGTTTACTCCCACAGGTGGCTCGCCAGACTTGATTCGTGACAATTGGTCGGTGATCACATGGCTACGTCCTGGCCATACAACAATCTTGAATGTGAACTCCTGAAGTTAGAGGAGCCATCGGCTAACTCTTCCCTGAATAATAGGTTTGTTGACCCGGTACATGAGAGCCTGGTGATCCACATAGAAGGTGAATGTTGTGGCTAGTAAATAGTGCCTAAATTTCAGAACCGAATAGACCATTCCCAGGGCCTCCCTTTCTATGGTGTTGTAATTCTTCTCGGCATTGGACAACAATCTGCTTGCGAAGTATATGGGATGATCTAGTCCGTGCCCTCCTTCCTGAGCCAAGGTGGCTCCAATGGCATAATTTGATGCGTCCACGTGCACACGAAATTCTTTGTCCCAATTAGGGAATGCAAGAATAGGAGCACCCAACAATCTTGTTTTCAAATTTTCGAAGGCATCCTCCTGCTCCTTCCAAGCGTACGGCTCCCCCTTCCTCGTGAGCCTATCCATCAGATATGAAATTTGTGCAAAGTTCTTAATGAATCGATGGTAGTATCCGATATGGCAGAGAAAAGATTTGACGCCCGTCACGTCCATAGGGGCCTCCATCTCGACTATTATCCGTACCTTGTCCGGGTCTGTTTTTAATCCCTCCTTACATACAATGTGCCCGAGCAACTTCCCTCGAGGCACCATAAACCGACACTTCTTTGGGTTAAGTGTCAGACGAGCTCGCCGACACCATTCCATGCACTCCCCCAAAGCTGCAATTGTTTGCCCTTAGGTGTAAACTGGATTCAACAGATACATGTACAAGCAAAGTATATAACAGAGAAGTCTAACAACATTATATTCATTTATTCATCATCAAATACAACAGTATTCCATATATCATAATCTACCTCCATACGGAAAGGAGAATGTATACATATAGTGTCCGAAGGAATGCGAGGCGAACCGTCGCATCCGTGTAACTCCTTCGGGTTGACTAACTGTCTAATTACCCATTTCCCGGACAACATCATCCCCACCAAAAAAGTAAGTTGTCTCCTGACGACAACAACAAAATGGGAAATGGTGACTAGACAAACCAACAAGGTCTCATCAAGAACTAAGAACTAGGTGGGGGCTGAGAAGGCGTCCCTGCAAAAGAAGTTGATCCTATTGACTTCCCAAGCTGCTCGCGAAGGGCATACACCTGTTCTGTTCGGGCCTTCAGCTGGTGCTTAACCCATAGCTCATTCTCCAAGGACTCCATGTACTCCCCCAAAGCCGCAATGTGCTTGTCCTGCCCGCTGAATATGGACCAATCATCCAAAAATGCTTTAAAGTTCTTGGTCAACATCTTGTCCAAGATATGTAAGATAATCCACTGGAAGGTCGCCGACGCATTACAGAGGCCGAAGGGCATTCGGTTGTATGCATATACACCATCCTCCACTACAAAGGTTGTTTTCAATTTATCTTCCTCCGCAATGGATATCTGGTTATAGCCGGAGAACCCATCCATGAATGAATAGATCTTGTGCCCGGCTACTTCCTCCAATATGCTATCGGTGAACGGAATGGGGAACGGGTTCTTAATTGTCACTGCGTTGAGGTATCGAAAATCTACACAAATGCGAATCTGACTGGCTTCCTTCTTTAAAGAGATTACAATGGGGGAGACCCACTCACTTGTGTCAACCCAAAAGATAATACCAGCTTCCAACATCCGTTCAATTTCAGTCTCCACCCTTGCAGCATAATTCTTGTTCATTCTGAACGGTCTATTCCGCACAAGTTGGGCTCCTGGAACCAAGGGGATCCGGTGCACGCATAGCTCTGGAGGTACACCCTTTAGATCCTTGTAAGTCCAGGCGAACACATCTTTGTATTCTGTGAAGATCTTAAATGTTGTTGTCTTTAATACTGGGTTCCAGTCGTCTCCCATCAGGATGATTTTTGGGTTTTTCTCATCTCCCAGGTTTATCTCCTTCAACTTCACTTCATTGTATCGGATCGGTTCATCCTTGGGAAACTCATGTGCAGGACTCTCCTTTACTCAAGCTTCTCCTTCTTTGTATTCTTTGTATTTCGGGGGAAACTGGTTGGGATCTTCCTCGACCTGTAGCATATTACAAGATGGCGGGAATAGTTCGTAGTCACTCATTTGACAATGAAATAGGTCATCCATAGAGTCTGTATCATCCTCCAATTCTAGTATGCCTTCATCATTGGGCTCCATGCTTTCTTTCCCATCATTTGCTCCATCGTTGGATTCAGAGTCTGAGGAGGATGCCATTTCCTCTCCTACCATCTACGTTCTAAGGTCGACCACAAATTTTCTTCCTCCCTTCTCGAAGGATAAAGTGTTCTTCCAGTTATGATTTGCTTTCCCAGCCACCAGCCACCCTCTCCCTAGGATAGCGTCGTACCCTTTACGCCTCATGGGAATCACTACTAAGTCCAAGGTAAATGGTTGTGTCCCAATGGTTACTTGTTATGCCATCAAGGTACCAAGAGGTTTGATGCCATGTTGATCAGCCCCCAATAAGTTGAAGGTCGGCGGCCACAGCGTCGGTTTTCCAAGACTTCCAAGTGTCCTCGAGTAGAACATTTACCCTTGACCCACCATCGACAATTGTGTTAGTGAGGATGGTACCCAAGATACCCATCTCCACTACTACAGGGTTTCGCCCACTGTTTATAGCCAGAGTCATTGGGTCCGCTGCGGAACTGTCGGGAACCTCCGTCCATTCCAATGCACTGGTTGGAATGGGTTGACTGTTAAACAGAGTTGTTTTTAGATGCGGCATTGTTTCCAGTAGGTCCTTGACTTTCACCGGTATCTCTATTTGCATCATCTGCCTCGGGATGTTTTGTTCTGCTATGGCTCGAGTAGAAGTGCTGGAGGTATCCTTTAGGTCCCTTCGGGCTTGCAATTCCTTCTCGATCTCATCATTCGCTTCGAGTGCTCTTTCTTTCTCCGTACGAGGGTCAGGATAAGTGGCCTTCTTTGTTTGTGCTCATGTAATTGCCAGGATGTCCTCCTCTGTATCTCTTCTTTCCATATCAATGTAGTTACAACCAGGCTTCGGGCAGTTGGCCTCCTCATGGTCCCCAGGTCCACACCATCTACACAATATCTGTGGAGTCACTTCTTTCTGGCAATCTCTGTCAAAGTGTCCCCATTGGTTGCAATTTCTGCATTGTATCATTGGCCTTCCCTTCACATCATATTGGATCCGAGGGCGGTTGTTGTTATTGTTATTTCCTCCACCTCCCCGTCGGTTATTTCTATAGCCGCAGGATGATGCAGTATTGTTGTTATTTTGTTGACCGCCGGTTCCAGATGTGGAAGGTTGCTCCTGTGTGAACAACACTTGTTGGTTCCTGACCCTCAGGTTATAGGGGCATTCTTTGGTGGAATGTCCTGCAATCTGGCGTATGTCACAAAAGGACTTCTTTGGGCAAGAACCTTTCGTGTGTCCAGCTTCCTAGCAATCCCGTACACCACACCTCGTCCTCTTCGGTTTTGTTTGATCCTCCTTTTGTTGCCTTGATCTCCTTCATCATCCTCTGGAGGTCTTTTTTTAAAGCATGCACTTTCTTACTTGATTCCCCCTCGCTACTATCCTCTGAGGACTCCTCATCTGAGGACTCCTCATCTGAGGACTTAATTTTCTTGGAGATCTTGTATTCGCTCTCGAGGTCCATTGCACGGTTATATGCATTATCGTACGATGTTGGGGGTATGATCTTCATTTTTTTCCGAAGGGAAATCTTGAGTCCTTCGACGAACCATCGCTTCTTCAGTTCGTCGACTGGGGCAGATTCTATTTTTCCAATTAGTTCCTTTAGTCGGCGTCCGTAGGCCCTAACTGGCTCATTCTTTGCTTGTTTGGTGTTGTAAATCTCAGCGAGGATCTCATTGTCATCCCTCAGCAACTTGAATTATGTTTGAAATTCTTTATTCACTGCCCCCCATGTAGTCAAACCAGTTTTGTCAACATCCGCCTACCAGTCAATGACTCCTTCCTGTAATGAGGCAGGGAATTGTCTGACCCACTCATCCTGATCGGTGACTCCATTGGCGGTCCATATGGTTTCACAAGTTCTGCAATGGTGGACAGGATCCTCCTTGGCTTGGCCTGTAAACTTGGGCAACTTCTGTTTATTTACGGCCATCCCTCCCAGTTGTTGCACTGGTTGTGCCCCCTGTGGTTGCAGTGGTGGGGGTTGTGTCTGCCCACCCTAGTTGTCGGTATTTGTGAAGTTTCGGCTACCGGAGTGTCTTCCTACGTTCGGTGTCCTAGGCTTGAACAGAGTGTCTTGGCTGTCCGGCGCTTGTGCCTCCTCCGCACCTCTAGTCATGCACAGTCCTTCACTCCTTTTTTCTGTTCCCTTCGGCTTGGGTACCATGGATAGGTTCCGAAACTCTTCCCGTGTTTCCCCAATCAGATTCAACCTTTGTCGTGTTTCCTCAAGTAAATCTTCTCTACTCCTTACCCAGTGCTCTGGTGAACGGTAGTGTTCCCCTTCGGTTGTCACACCTCCCGTGACTCCCCCGTGGTTACCTTTGGTACCACCTTCGTGGTCCCCTTCGGCTAACCCTTCGACAGGTTGTCCCTCAACGAGTTGTCTAAACCTTCAGCGACGTTCAACTTGTTGGGCAAGGATTAGAGCTTCATGTGTAGCTTCCAAGGCATTCGGTTGTTCCTTTTTATTCCTATCCTTATTTAAAAGATTGGGCATCAAAACATCATATTTAAAACATAACACAGAAACTTTTTATTTATTCATAATTCCATACAACAAATCAACTATGTGATCTTGCTATTATGGATTTTACAGTGTTCCTTTTATTTCCTCCCAGGCTTACTGCTCATGGGTTCATTCTTCGCCAATTGCCATCGCGCTCTTCCTCCTCTCGGTGACAGTTTTCGGCGAAGTTCCTCAGGTTTTGTTGTCGGCGTTGTCCACGCTCCACTTCTTCCCTTTGGTTCCTTTGAGCGATAGTTGCCTGCGCCAACAAACAAGGTAGTTGATGCAACAACCTATTCGCCGCGGGGTTGACATTTAGTGCATCCCACACAATGTCTTGGGCCACTTCTCGTACGGCTTCTCTTCGTACGAATGTTTCAATGGCCACCTGAAATAAAATGCGGAAGTCAACTATCAAAGCATGCTCCCCTTCAAAAAGTTTTGTGAATCCATCCTCATTGGTTCTCACGCTGATATTCTCTTCAAATGGTAGTCCCATTTAACCATTCACTCCTCCGTCACATGCCCGATTCGGTTGGCAACGGCACCAAATGTTTACCCTCGTGGGGTAACAGACACTATTTGTATACAGGAAGTAAAGTACTTTAACAGAAAGAGTATAACAGCATTATATTCATATATTCATCATCACTCAGTACAAAGGTATTTTCTCTATTAATCCAACATGCCTACTGAAGAGAGAGAAAGGCATACATATAGTGTCCGAAGGGATGCGATGCGAACCGTCGCATCCGTGTAACACCTTCGGACGGACCAACCAATTAACTACCCGTTTACCCGACAAAAAGAACTCTGTGAAACACTCTGTAAAACAATGCCTAAGAACATCTCTTATATTATAACCCTCTCCTGCTTCATCATTAACGATCTGATCTGCATCTCCTTTGGAATTGTTGGCAGTATAAACACAATATAATCGTTGTAGTTTATTGAGTGAATTCACAGTTCACTAAAAAAATTTATTGCTGTCTTTTGTTGGCTTGTACAATATCATTGGCGGCCTTATCATGTCTGTCAGCATTTTCTTCACTGTTATGGTCATATGATGTTCCATTATAAGAACTCTCTTCTTACAAAAAGATACTTTTGTAAACCACTAACTGCATATATGATGAGTTCCATCCTTGAGTAAATCTAACCTTTCTAGGCATTCCTTTCTTGTGACTTTTCTTTCAGCATGTACTTTGTTAAACTACTTGACTTCACTACTAGTCCTTTTGGATCTTGGGCATATCCTTTGACATCAATGACTAACATTAAACTGTCTGTATAACTTTGACATCGATGACAACACTTCCAACAAGACGGGGGTTTATATTTTGAATCATAAATCTAAAGCATTTGAAAAGTTTAAATTGTTTAAAGCCCAGGCTGCAAAAGAAAGTGGACATTTCATTAAGGTCCTAAGGTCAGATAGACGGGGAAAGTATACCTCTAATGAGTTTCTAAACTTTTGCAAGTACCATGGCATCATAAAGGAGTTAATAACTAACTATATTCCACAGCAAAATGAAGTGGCTGAGAGGAAGAATAGGACCATCGCGGAGATGGCAAGAACTGAAGTATGTTGAAAGCCAAGGGACTTTCAAATGAGTATTGGGGTAAACTTGTAGCAACAGCAATTTATTTGATTAATAGAACTCCCACAAATGCAGTCCGTGACGAGATTCCACAAGAGGAGTGGACAAAACACAAGTGGACGGTTGAGGACTTGAGAGTGCTCGAGAGTGTGGTATATGCACTAGTGCCAAAGGACATGGATGAGAAGTGCATTTTTTTGGGCTATAGTCAGCAGTCCAAAGCATATAGGTTGTATAACCCGGTCATCAAAAAAAATGTGATCAGCAGAGATGTTGAGTTCATTGAGAATGAGCCATGGGATGGCTCAATGGTGGGATGGCTCAATGGACACCTCTTCAGGTATCTCAGTTGGATTGCCCATTGATGATGAAGATGAAGAATATGAAGAGCAACAAGAAGATGTTGCAGCAGATATGGAGTTTGACATACAACTCCTGAGAGCTCTGGATTCGAACAGACTGTCAGATAGTTAGCTATGGATAACTCTTAAAACAAACAAGCAGAAAGGCAAGCAGCTGCAGATAGCCAAAGAGTCGGCTCCAAAGAGCTTCAAATAGCTCTACATCAGTACACAGACAATGAATACAGGTTCTCAACAACTCGGAACATGGCCTACACAGCAAAGCAGCAACAGCGACAGTTCACACCCAGGCAAGCAATTGCAAACAGCTAGAGAATTAGATCCAAAGTGTTAAATTTTTTAACCAGAATAGCATAAAATAGAACAAAACAAAAAAGAAGATAACACAAAACACCAAAGTTATCCTGGGAAAACACTCCAACTTGAGGGAAAAACCCCAGCCACACCAAAATTGATACTTTATTGAAAAATCAAAGTCTGAATACAAAGCTTCATAAGCTTAGACAATAACAGATACTCTCCACAAAATTATAGAACCTTCAAATCAAAGCTCATGATGATCTTAGCACAGAACAAGCACCATAAAAATTCCTTCAAATTGTATACCTTTGGCGATACTCAGATAGATACAACTTATCTACCCGTTGGGCAACCTTATTGTTGCAACCTTCAACTTATTTACAGCATTGGGCAAGCCAACATTGTGGCCCCTCGACCCCGCTGGGGGCGTTGCCCACAGACCCCCATTTTTATTTTTGAGGCACACTACAACATAGAGTTTGGGGTACCCGCGCCGTCAGGGTAAGCGTTGGGTTTGTTCCGCTCGGTGAGAAAGAAGTTTGAAGCTAAGCGCTGGAGGGGAAGCCATAAGCCGCCAACGGAGATGGATTTGGAGGTTGTGAACACAGCGTTGAGCAGAAGAGACCCAGAGATGCTGCAGGCATGGATTGTCCGCGCGCCAGTGGTGGCGAGAGAGGTAGAAGGGTACTACGCTTTGAGGCACTCAGAGTATGTCTTGGCTGGACATGAGGCTGCCATGGTGGATGCATAGAGAGCTCGGGAGGAGTTGACCACCAGGTTAGAGGCAGTAGAGCAAGACTTGGCTTACTGTACCCAGTAGTTGGGTGTGGAGAAGGCAGCTATTGGGGACAGATTGGCTACGGAGGCAATATCATTTGCAGCACTTGGTAGAGGCTGAGACTGAGCAGCATGTTTTGATTCTTGTATGTAGTGGTTCCTCATTCCTATTTTGTTTCGGTCCCGGACATTTTGTTGTCGTCCAGAGACGACTTTTCTTTAGGGGGGGATGATGTTAGCCGTAGTACTTTATGTTGTGTTAGTTATATTATGTGTAGCCGACGATACTTAGTTACTACCGAACGACGGTTGGGAATCAGTGGTGACGTTTGGTCACACCCCTTCGGGTTTTATATAAGCAATGTACTTTCTCTTCGGAGATATGATAGGAGAGTGACTATTGTAAATGTACTCAAGTTACGAATGATTAATAAAGATTCTGGTATTCTCTGATCTATCTTATGTATTTGCATTTCCATAAAAATGGGGGTCTGGGGGCAACGCCCCCAGCGGGATCGAGGGGCAGCCACTTTAGCCCCCGCCGCCAAGACCAATTTAGCACCTTCAAACCCACACAAAAGTCCATAGTGCACACCGTTTTCGTGATTGTCGTTTGATGCCCTCTCTCCTCTTGCAATTGCGTTATGGTGCATGTGCAAATGGCCAAGAACTATGTTTTCTTCACTACCTGGTGATGTCCTCCCCTTCGGTGCCATATGCTAGTCGCTGTGAATTGTTCTTTATTTGTACCAACTCAATACTCGGATCCGTACAGGTGTGCGGTCGCTCTTCTTCCTCTCAGCAATCAATAAGTTCAACGTTTTTCACCTTTTGTACGACAGTACGGCCTCCTTACATGATTTCCCTTGTTGTATGCTTGTTCAGATTGTGCTCTCATGCACCGTCCGGCCATACGGCCCAACTCTGCCTTGTGTTTCTATTCCGTACGGTCGTATGGCTTGATCTTTCCACCCTTGATGTCGTACTGAAGTGTAACGCCCCGAACCGCATAGTCGTACGGTAGTCGTTCATGTCTCTGCTATCGTACAGTGAATACCGTACAGTCCGTACGGTCTCTACAACTGTCGCTGGACCAATCCATGCAGTGCCTACCAAAAACCACTAAGAGACGTCGTACAGTCACAACCACTCCAAAGAAAAGGAAGAGAAAACGAACCGGATGGCTAATCGTCGTACGGTGTCAATTTATAACATGTCTTATTTGTTGTTTTTTTTAATTATGCTGGCCGTACGGCCTCGGACCATACTGTGACATGCGAACTATTTTCTGTCTGTGCGACCGTACGATGTCGTACGGTCACTTCTCTTCTTTTTTTTTAACTGTCGCATCTAATTACCTTCCGGGTGCCCCTCCGGTCGTCCGTCTGGTTGCTCGGGTTTCTCGGTTCCCTGTCCATCCTCTCGGGTGCTTTGTCCATCCTATCCGGGTGAGGTTTCGATTTGGAACTGCTAATGGCCTTGTGTATCTCCCGTCCGTCGAGAGTCCATAGATGGATGGCCCCGTCGTAGCCGACTTCCCGAACTTTGTCCTTGGGTCTGTTTTCGATGGCAATCCAAAGGCTGGGAACCATAAATTCTATAGGGACCACGATCACTGGCCCGTACATAAGAAGGAGAATAAAGACTTTGAGGGTTGCTGCCTTCCACTCAGGATTCGGATCGTTGCCGACAAGAATGATCTTAGGTTCCTCCTCCTTGCCCAGATTCATAGGTTTGACTGACGACATCTTATGCTCTTCACTTACTTTCGCCTCCCCTTCTTTGTATTCACCGTACTCCAAGGGAATTATTTTCAGTTCTTCCTCAATACTTAGTACATTGCATGCTGGCCGGAAGAGTTCGTAGTCCTCTATTTGCCAGTGGAAGAGACCGTTCATGGAGTCGTCATCATCTCCCGAACACTCTTCCAATTCTAAGACACCTTCGTTAGGTTCCATACAACTCCTTCCTTCATCCCTTCAACCGTTCTCACTGTCACATTCTGAGTCTGAAGAAGAGGCTATCTCTTCGCTCACCATCTGAGTGCGAAGGTCGATGGTGAACTTCCTCCCCCCATTCTCCATCGAGAGGATATTTTTCTTCCAATTGTGGTTTACCTTCGCTGTGACCAGCCACCCTCGACCCAGAATGACATCGTAACCCTTCTTTTTCAAAGGTATCACCACAAAGTCCAATACAAATGGTTGCAAGCCAATGGTGACCCGTTGTGCCATCAGCGTTCTAAGGGGTTTGATAACCTGTTGATCGGCGCCCAATAAGTTGAAGGTTGGGGGCCACAATGTTGGCTTGCCCAATTTCTTCCATGTCTCCTCCGGAAGGACATTCACTCCTGACCCTCCGTCCACTATAGTGTCTGCCATGATGGTGCCAAGGATTCCCAATTTCGACGTTGCCAAGTACCTCCCATTGTTTACAACAAGTATCATCGGGTCAGTTGCAGACCCTCCAGGGATGTCCTTACGTGTGGTATTTGGTTGTGGCCAAGTTCCCCAACAGTGTTGTTCCCAAGTGAGGCATGGTGTGAAGGTGGTCCTAGAGTTTCACCGATACCTCTAAATGTAGCCATTGTCTCAGAATGTTTTGTTCTGCCTCCCTCTGGCCCGAGGTGGTGGTCATCTCCCATGTTTCTTTTTGTGTCTTCATCGCCTTCTCTATTTCTTCCTTTGCCTAATGTGCCCGTTGTTTTTCTGTTCGAGGGTCTGGATATGTGGCTTGCTTTGCTTGCCCTCGGGTGACGATCAATACCGTACTTGTGCTTCCATCTATGTCCAGCCAATTAATGCTGGATTTCGGGCAGTTGGCATCCTCGTGGTTGCCAGGACCACACCAGCGGCATAGCTTCTGTGGGGTGTCGCCCTTGTCACAATCCCTTGCAAAGCGGCCCCACTAATTGCAAGCTCGGCACTGGATCATTGGCCGACCCTTGGAGTCATATTGTGTTTGACTCCTTGTGTTGGTGTTGTTATTGTCCCTTTCGCCACCGCATTGGTTGCCTCCGTACCCGCCCGATGTAGATGGTCGCTCTTGGGTAAATAACACTTGTTGATTCCTTACTTTCATGTTGTATGGGCAATCCTTGGTGGAATGGCCCATGATCTGGCAAATGTCACAAAATGTAGTTTTGGGACACGACCCCTTCGTATGGCCGCTCTCCTTGCAGTCCGTACACCACATGTCATCTTCCCCCTTGCTGATACCCCCTTTCATGGTCTTGAACTCCATCATTCTCTCCATGTCCTTTTGGAGTGCCATGACTTTTTTCTTCGACTCGCCATCGCTGCTACTGTCATCATCCGTAGTGTCATCTTCATTGGAAGAAGACTTGCTTCTTTTCTTCTTGGAGGTCTTCTATTCGCTCTCCAAGTCCATCGCCCGGTTATAGGCATCTTCGTATGAAGTAGGGGGCACTATCTTCATTTTCCTCCGTAGGTTCGATTTCAGGCCCTCCACGAACCATCTTTTCTTCAAGCCATCTACTGGCTGGCTCTCCATTTTTCCGACTAACTCCTTCAGTCGGCGACTATAGGCCTGTACAGTCTCCTTGCCTTGTTTGGTACCGTATATCTCGGAAACAATTTCATTGTCATCACTCAAAAGTCAAAACTCCTTCTGGAATTCTTTCTTGAGTTCGTCCCAAGTGGTCAACTTTGTTTTGTCCACATCGGAGTACTAGTCGATGGCTACCCCTCTGAGTGTGGCGGGAAATTGTTTCACCCATTTTGCCTGGTCGGCGACTTCATTCCCAGACCAGATTGTCTCACACGTACGACAATGTCGTACTGGATCTTCCTTTCCATCTCCATGGAATTTCGGCAACTTCTCCTTGTTAGTCGCCATGTTTTCTTTTCTAGGTGCCGACTGTGTTTGCAGCACCAGTTGTGTTACAAGCTGGGATGGTACTTGCGGTGTCCGTACCCAAGAAATGTTTGGTACCATACCACTTGATGTCCCCGAACTACAGGAACTGTCCAGTCCTAGTGGGCTACTGTGATCCCCATGCCCCTCTGTCACTTCGATACTCGTGGCGGCAGCGGTATCCTGAGCCTCCCTCCGTGCGGCTTCCTCTTCTTCCTTCCTTCGGGCTTCTCTTGCTTCCGTCCGTGGGGTTAAGGTTAAGAACCCGAACAAGCTCCTTGTTTCCTCTAGGCGGTCCTCCTCACTTCTCCCGGCCTCCCGGTCAGATACCTCCAGACCCTCGCCTTCACTTACTCCCTTCGGTAGTCCTTCGACGCGTCTTTTGTATCTCTCCCTTCGCTCAGCTTGTTGTTGTGCGAGTACGGCTTTTCTAGTGGCTTGTTCCTCCTCGAGTTCCTTCTTTCTATTTTTATTCAATTGATTGGGCATGAATTCTTTGCTCACTTCTCCACAGGGCAATAATCAACACATCAATTTATTTTTTTTGCCTTCCCGAGTATGTTTATGAAGCGGCGCCAAATGTTTACCCACTAGGGTAACCTAGTTTACTGATGCAGAGACGTACGAAAATGCAAATACATAAGATAGATCAAAGAATACCAGAATCTTTATTAATCATTCGTAACTTGAGTACATTTACAATAGTCACTCTCCTATCATATCTCCGAAGAGAAAGTACATTGCTTATATAAAACCCGAAGGGGTGTGACCAAACGTCACCACCGATTCCCAACCGCCGTCCGATAGTAACTAAGTACCGTCGGCTACACATAATATAACTAACACAACATAAAGTAAGTACTACAGATAACACTCGATAGCATCACCCAGAATACCTACAGTCAACTGAAACTCCAATACTCACGATATATCACTCGAAGATCACTTACAGAAAGCAACAATATGCTAAATAAAAGAACACTACATATAGCATACTTTTATAGCGGACACTGATGCTATACACATCATACGATAATCACTGATGAAACAACAGATGAAACATCAACCTCTTGAAAAGTGATGTCTACAGAAATCTCAGAATAAAACTATTGAATAACCAAAAGCTCTCTGTCTTCAATTACGAACACCATACTAACTGAATGAACAACACACCAAAAATGTCGTATCTAACTCTTCATACGAAGCGATAGACTTTACATGTTCTCATTGTCGCGGCATAAGAACTGATGGCAGTTATCAAGAATGTGTCGTTTCAATTTCTTCCTGATTTCAATGCTCATTACCAAGGAACGGGATTCTCCATATGAATAAACGATTCATGATTGAAGGCTACAACAGCCACGAACATCTGCAGTTACAATAATGGAGACGCTATATATTATTGTCTGACTTAGCAGCCACGTACACAAGTGGCTCTTTAGTTACAAACACTTAAGTCTCTTCAATACTCAACAATCATATCATGCAATAATCAACGACACTCAAAAAATATGTCTCTTGGCTGCCTCTGTCGTAACATACAAAAACTCTTTGCTGCCTCTACCAAACATACAAAAACGACCGTCTCCAAGGAATACAATCATACACGACAAGATAGAGAACCAAGATACTAAAGCAATCAACGTAGGTATACAAATAGCTCCTGCAACTACCTAACTTCAACACTCCCTCTTAGCAAAGGAGATCTTTCCCAGATTCTCATGTCATGGAGTCTATCAACATGACAGTCACAATGGCTACTCCCATTGTAAAGGAAATCAAAACTTTATCATGGAATCTGTCAACGTGATAGCATCATGGAGTCACTGAACATGATGATCATCATGGCTACTCCCATGTGTGAAATAAACGCAAGCTCACATCACAGAGTCAATCAATGTGATGTTGTCATAGAGTCTCTCAACATAACATCCACTATGGCTACTCCCACGAGTGGAAAGAGCAATGCCTCTGTCCCAAAGACAAACAAGGGCTTTCACCTCAAAATTCTTCGTCTTAGAGAAAAATGCATTACAAGGGCTTTCACCTCAAATTTCTCCATCTCAGAGAAAAATGCATTACAAGGGCTTTCACCTCAAATTTCTCTGTCTTAGGGAAAAATGCATTACAAGGGCTTTCACTTCAAATTTCTCTGTTTTAAAGAAAAATGCATTACAATGGCTTTAACCTCAAATTTCTCCGTCTCAGAGAAAAATGCATTACAGCATATAATAAGCACAACTGAATGTTGACACTCCCTCTCAACAGAGACTCCCTCTCAGCAAGGGCAGCATTCTCATAGCTTTGATTACTACAAGAAATAATTGTTGGCTCCAATGTTTGACCAAATATTGAGCTTTCAAAGCCACACTGCTTCTCGAGCTTGCTAATCCTCTACAAAGGACTTGGCACTCTCCATCTGCCACTCAAGCTCCCACTGAATCTTCAAGCATTTGTATTAACCACCTGACCTCCTTGTTTAAGATTGCCTGCAATGCTTGCCTTAGAGGAACGGTTTTCATCACACACCTCTAAAACTTCTAACATGCTAGAGTCTAGGACTGTCCTCTTCGACCTCATTCTAAATCACCCTATTCTGAATAAGTTTGTAGAGCTACCAATGTGAAATCCAGATTGACTGTGCAATTTTGTTCTATGTAGCTAAAGAGATTTTCCAAGGACTTTAGCACCTGGCCTTGCAACACTGCAACCTACTTAGCTGACATCTTCACTTATTCATAGAACTCCCTCTTGATCATAGAATCGTAATGCTCTCAACTCATGCCTTAAATTTTTGGAATTTAACTCCCTCTGAATGTCATTCCTCCTCTTAGAAGAAACTGATCACAGGACAATCTGAACTAATCACAAGACAAGTTGTGTCTTCATTCTTCAGCCTGCCAGAATTCCTCACAGGTTGCATCAAGTTCTTCCTCCCTTGTATGCAATCTCTCATCATCCTTATGCTCCTTGATCTGTCCTAGAAGCATTTTAGAGAGATTACTAATAGTTTATGGAATCAACCTATCATGAAGGGAATACCAATGCTAGAAGCATACATGATTCAATATTCTAATGTATGAAATAATAACTACATAAAAGATTCAAGAACATTATTCAAGGGTATGAAACAGTTATCTCTTTATTGTCTAACTTCCTCACAATCCACCTGCTAACTTATTCATGGCACCCCTGTATAGCTCCTGAAGGAATACCACAAGCCTCCAATGTTGCCGATAAACTTTGTAATAGCATGTTTAGAACTCCATTGATCTAACAAACCGAGTTAGCAACTTTTGTATGTGCTGGCACTTCTAACCATTTTCAAACACCCACACCAATCCAGACCAAGGTTTCTTCTCTTTTCACTCTTGTAATTTCATCGAACAGTTTGGATGAATGCATATATACAGATTTGAGTTCAAATGCGTCAGCACCTAATCATTTATTAATTTAGCTGCTATTGATCTGACCTAAACATCAACAACTCAAAATCAAAGCTACAACAGATCCATGCACTGAGAATATTGAAATCGATCATCTGCTACAAGTATTTGAATAATTGTTTATGCCAAACTTAGGGAAGAAGTCTGAACAAGAGCCCAATACTTCTTCAAATGGACAGAACCAGATATATAAAATAAACGACATTCCATTAGTGAACAAAAGGTTGCCCGTCTCTATTCCTATCAGCAATATAACACAGCATTTTCCAACATACTACAATTGGAAATCACACCAGAAACTCCATAAATATATAAGCTTGCAATAAAAACGGAAGCCCGTCTTCCTTCCTAAACTTTTACAGTAACTTCTCAGCAAACATCAAATAAGTTGATACACAAAAAAAACATTTCCTTGGACACCATGCTTATTTTATTCTGTTAAATTTTAGTGATCAGATCAAAACAGTAAATAATCTAAACAAATAGTCAGATAAAAGAACACAATGACACAAAGGATTACCCTGGGAAAACCTCCTGATAGGAGGGAAAAACCCAGCATTAAATTAGATCATCTATTATTGCCCTTTCAAAGTCGAATTACATAACTCACAGATGTTGATTTGCTGAAGATCCCTGATCAATGAAGCAAATCAATAGATATCGCCAAAATAGAGATGTATCACCAATGCAAAGAATAGATGAAGATCTATGTCAGCTCCTGATACAATATTAGTTTATCTTCAGATCAGATCCTAATGAATTTGCTGTTTTGTAGATGATATCACTGCCCAGATCTAAACTTATGTTTACTGCCCTAGATCAGAACATATAATCGCTGCTTTATGTGTGTTTGCTACCTTGGGTTAGGACTGGAATTCGCTGCCTTGAATTCGCTGTCAAAGACCTTGTATTCACGGCTAGGAATATATGGCAAAGTGTGATCATTGTCCTATAAATATAGATCCATATCGCTGAATATATTGCAAGTCCAGATCGCTTCTATGTATTAGATTGCTGCCTTGCATATGTTCAGATCGCTGCCTTATATATTCAGATCGCAGTCCGAATTGTGATTGCTTATTGTATGAATGATTAACAATACAATGCCTCATATTTATATGAAGGCAATACAATTTGGTTTACATGGTCGGCCCTTCTTGGCGCCAATTTGTTTTACAATTTAATTTGAACTTTGGGCCCAGCCCAATCTAATTTTATTATTTCAATGCACAAAAAAAGGGGCCCAATGATATAATTTGATTATTTGATTTTAATCTTTAATTAAAATCAAATATAGCTAGAATCCGTACTAGCTATAAATCAACACTCCCTCTTAGCTAGGGAGGATTCTAAAAACATCATGGACTCCTTCCTTGATATCCATCTTGCATTGCCTGCGAAGGATGAATCCAAGGAGTATCATCATGGACGCCTTCCATGATGTCCATCATGCGTACCCGCAGAGGATGGATCCACCTTGCATTGCCCGCAAAGGGTGGAAGAGGACTAAGGCCTCAAGCCTTCTCTCAAACAAGGTCAATAAAACACTACCACCTTGCATTGCCCACGGAGGGTGGGTGATACAACTAGGTGTATCAATGATGTTGAGACTCCCTCTCAGCGAGGGCTATGTTCTCCACAATTCCAAGCTTAACTCTGAAGTAATCAAACTTCACTCGAGTAAGAGGCTTGGTGAGAATATCTGCTATCTGCACGCTAGTGGTAATATATTTCGGTTGTATGGTAATATATTTCGGTTGTATGGCGCCTCTTTGTACCATGTCTCGAATAAAATGATAATGAGTTTCCACATGTTTTGTTCTGTCATGAAATACCGGATTGACAGACATCTTTATAAACCTTTGATTGTCACAATGAATGACTATAGGATCCAAAGGTTGTCCAAACAACCCAGTGAGAAGCTTGCGAAGCTATACCACTTCCCTTGAAGCAACACTAGAAGCAATGTACTCTGCTTTAGCAATACTCATAGCAACTGAGGATTGTTTCCTGTTGGCCCATGAAATCATGGCGGATCCCAAACTGAAGCATAATCTTGAAGTGCTTTTTTTGTCGGTAACACTTCCTGCCCAATCTGAGTCACAATAACCTTCCAAGGTAATGATGGTCTTGAGAGAGTACTTCAACCCGTAGCCAATAGTACCACGCAAATATCTCAGTATATGTTTGGCTGCAATGAGATGGGCATGCTTTGGTTCATTCATGAACTAGCTGAGAGCACTGACTAATAACAAATATCTGTTCTAGTGTTAACTAGATACATCAAGGATCCGATCAACTGCCTATACTCAGTTGGATCTGCAAAATCAGACTCGGCAACACATACACTCAACTTTTTCAAGTTAGTTTCCATAGGAGTTAGCAAAGGCTTGCAATCCATCATACCAAATCTTTTCAAAATATCTATAGTATATTTTCTTTGAATTAGGATAATCTTATTAGGTCTTTGCCATACTTCTAAACCAAGAAAGTAATGCATTAGTCCTAAGTCCTTCATTTCAAATTCAGTAGCTAATTCTTTCTTTCGTCTAATAATGACTTTCATTGCCAGTTAGAAACAAGTCATCCACATAAAAAACCAGATTTAGCATTTCATCATTAAATATTTTTAAATAAAGATTAGGATCAACATCATTCTTACAAAACCTAAGCTTACCAAATATTTGTCAATTCTTTCATACCATGCTCGAGGAGCCTGTTTGAGTCCATATAGAGCTTTCTTTAATCTGCATACATGAGATTCCCTTTCATGGATCTCATACCCTTCTGAATGCTCAATGTAAACTTCTCCCTCAATGACACCATTGAGAAAAGAAGTCTTTACATCCATTTGATGTAACTTCCAACCTTTAGCTGCAACAATGGCTATAATAGATCTAATAGAAGTATATCTAGCTACAGGTGCAAATGTTTCCTCATAATCTATATCTTCGTTTTGAGAAAAACCACGAGCTACAAATCTAGCTTTATATTACTCAATACTACCATCAACAGAATGTTTAATCTTAAATAACCATTTAGAGGATACAACGGACTTACCTCTGGGCCTTGGCACAATTTCTCATACATCATTCTTGATTATGGATTCATATTCTCCATCCATGGCGTCTTTCCATGCTTGTTGGTTCATGGCTTCTTTAGTGCTAGAAGGTTCAGTCTCAAAAAGGTTGCACATCAATGCAACGTAGTTGAACTTTTGAGATCTCCTACTTTCCATGAAGGTGCCTCGGGGAGCTGTGAACTTTTCAGCTTCCTGAATGGTGTTCCTTACCCAAAGTGGTCTTTTCTTGCTCACTGTAATATCTCTTGGTCCATCAATGGGATCCATAGGCTCAATGTGATCTGAAGGTTCTGAAGGTCCTACAGACTCCCTCTGAAACTCAACATCATGATCAATATCCATATCTTGCTTATCATTGACATCATTTTCATCTTCAATTAATGAACCTTTAGCTTTCTTTAAAGCAACATTCTCTTCAAAAATAACATCTCTACTTACTTCAATGTATCTATGTCCTGGAATGTGAATTCTGAATGCTTTGGAGTTTTCACTGTAACCCACAAGTATACCTTTCTTACCTGAAGGTTCCAATTTGGTTCTTTTCTCCTTGGGAATGTGAATGTAAACTGGGCTCCCAAAGATTCTCAAATTGCTGATGTCAGGCTTAGTTCTTGTGAAGGCTTCTTCCGGAGTCATATCCTTCAAGACACTGTGAGGACACCTGTTCTGAATATAGACAACAGTCCTAGCTGCTTCAACCCATAGAAACATCTATAGGTTTTGATCATGAATCATTGCCTTTTCTGCCTCGATAATGGATTTGTTCTTTCTTTCAGCAATACCATTTTGCTAAGGGTTGAGGGGAACACAGACTCCCTCTTAATCCCTGCTTCTACACAAAAATCATGAAAGCCACCTGCAGTGTACTCACCTCCATTGTCAGATCTAAGTACTTTAATTATTTTCCCAGATATATTTTCAGCTAAAGATTTAAATTCCTTGAATCTATTCAAGACCTCATCATATTCTTTTGACCTTAGAAAGTAAATCCATGTTTTCCTAGAAAAGTCGTCTATGAAAGTTACATAATAAAAAAATCCACTAGGAGATACAATAGACATAGGACCACATAAATCAGAATGAACAAGGGCTGGTTTCTCATTAGATCTAGATTCACTTTTATGAATAAAACCTTTAGTATTCTTTCCTATAGCACAACCTTTATATACATCACCATGAACATGACTGAGTTTAGGCATACCTTTAACCATTTTCTATGGGATAGGAAGAGCACGATAGCGAAGATGTCCAAGTCTTCTATGTCATAGATCGCTAGACTCACGTGATGCATGAATGAGAGCTTGAAATGGTTTAGCTGAGAGCTTGTAGAGACTTTCAAACTTGTTTCCAATTACCCGAGCTGATTTGATGTTGGAATTCTTAGGTCATGAAAGCACCCTTCCTTCTAAAAATGCAATTTGATAACCTTTATCTTCTAGGGCAGAAATCGAGATTAGATTCCTTTTAATTCCTGGCACAAATAAAACATTAGAAAGTTGTAGGGAAATTCCAGAATCTAAGTCAAGAGAGGTGTTACCAAAACCTCTTATAGAATATTGAGCATCATCACCTATGACAACATGAAGGTTAGATTCCTTTTCAATCAGATCTGAAAGTTTATCTCTGTAACCAGTGATGTCTAGAAGCACCACTGTCTATCAACCAAGTATCACTATCAATAGTAATATTACTTGATAAAGCATAAATAAAGAGAAAATCTTCCTTATCTTCTTTGCTAGCAACTTCATTTAGATTTGCCTCTTGCTATTTGGGTTGAGCTTGACATTCCTTGGCGTAGTGACCAAACTTGTCACATCTAAAGCATCGGATATGTGACAGATCTTTTGGCTTTTTCCTTGAGCTACTAGCATCATGAGATCTGAAATTGTTGTTCACCTTGAAGTTATTCTTCTTCCAGTGACCACCTTTCTTGTCTGATTGAGCAGCAAGGACTTGATTTTCTTCACCATGAGAAGTCTTGATTCCTCTTGCTGCAAGCCTAGATTCCTCTTGAATACAGTCAGAACGAAGACGATCAAATGAAGGAAGTGTACCTCTCCCGCTTGGACCTTGAATAAATGGCTCCCAAGTGTGTGGAAGGCCATTTAAAGAAAGCATAACAAGATCCTTATCCACAACTTCACAATCAATAGCATTGAGCTGGTCTTTCAATTCTGAAATCTTCATGAAGAATGTCATGACTGATTCTCCCTTTTCCATCTTGACTTGGAGCTGTTGTCTTCTTAATGCAAGTGTCATGTTGTTGATCTCATACATTCCTTCTAGCTGTTTGAACATCTCCCTTGCTGAAGAAATCTTTGAGATGATAAGAACAAGGTGGTCTTTCACGGAATCAATTAGGATCTTCTTAGCTTTAAGAGCATTCTTCTTGAACTGGCGTAGCTCATCCTGATCTGTAGGTTCAGCTTCTTCTTGCCCTAGCACAAACTCAAGCAAATCATTTTCCTCAAGTGCAAGGAGAACACACACTTTCCAAGAAGTAAAGTTCAAAGCTCCTTCCAACCTGTCTTCTACTTTTGAACCTATCACCACCTTAACACAAGAAAGAAAGAACAGAAGTCTAAAAGGATATGGTTAGATCTGATCACTTGTTAGTAGAAACCTAGCTCTGATACCATGTTAAATTTTAGTGATCAGATCAAAACAATAAATAATTTAAACAAATAGTCAAATAAAAGAACACAAGGACACAAAGGATTATCCTGGGAAAACCTCCTGATAGGAGGGAAAAATCCAGCATTATATTAGATCATCTATTATTGCCCTTTCAAAGTTGAAATACGTTACTCACAGATGTTGATTTGTTGAAGATCCTTGATCCATGAAGCAAATCAATAGATATCGCCAAAATAGAGATGTATCACTACTGCAAAGAATAGATGAAGATCTATGTCAGTTCCTGATACAATATCAGTTTATCTTTAGATCATATCCTAATGAATTTGTTGTTCTATAGATGATATCCCTGCCCAGATCTGAACTTATGTTTACTGCCCTAGATCAGAACATATAATCGCTGCTTTATGTGTGTTTGCTACCTTGGATTAGGACTGGAAATCGCTGCCTTGAATTCGCTGTCAAAGACCTTGTATTCGTGGCTAGGAATATATGGCAAAGTGTGATCATTGTCCTATAAATATAGATCCAGATCGCTGAATATATTGCAAGTCCAGATCGCTGAATATATTGTAGATCGCTGCCTTGCATATGTTCAGATCGCTGCCTTATATATTCAAATCACAGTCCAAATTGTGATTGCTTATTGTATGAATGATTAACAACACAATGCCTCGTATTTATATGAAGGCGATACAATTTGGTTTACATGGTCGGCCCTTCTTGGCTCCAATTTGTTTTACAATTAAATTTGAACTTTGGGCCCAGCCCAATCTAATTTTATTATTTCAATGCATAAAAAAAGGGGCCCAATGATCTAATTTCATTATTTGATTTTAATCTTTAATTAAAATCAAATATAGCTAGAATCCGTACTAGCTATAAATCAACATATTCAATATACAGTTATGAATATACTAGCTACTAGAAATATGTGCTAAAGCTTAAACAGGATGAGCAGAAAGTCTATATAGAGTCTCTTGACGAGCACCAATTTCACAAGTTGTCTTAATGCTAGTGTTTTTCTTCCATGCAAGCACTTTACCTTCAGAAAATGCAACTTGATACCCTTAATCCTCCAACGCTAAAATTGAAAATGGATTTCTCTTAATTCCTGGAACAAACAAGACATCACTCAAATGAAGATGAATGCCTGAATCTAGATTAAAAGTAGTCCCAGCACCTTTCACTTAATAACAAGCATCATCACCAATTATTACTTGCAAATGAGTATCTTTTTCCACCAAGTTAGAGAGATGTTCTCGATATCCTGTCATATGACGGGAAGCACCACTATCAATTAACCAGGCATTACTATCAGTTGGAACATTGCTTGAAAGAGCTGAGATAAATAAGAAACCCTCTGAATTGTCACTAGATTCTTTATGAGGTGAAGCAACATCAACATTTGCAGCAGCAACTTGATGTTTTGGTCTTGTTAAACAATCACGGGCAAAGTGACCATACTTGTCACATCTGAAACATTGAATTCTAGACAGATCCTTCTTCTTCGGTTCAAGAGTTGAATCTGAATTTTATCTCTATTCCTCTCGAAATTTTCTTTTCTCTCCTCTTCCTTTCCCTTTAGATGTTTGAGCAGCAAAAACATGATCTCCTTTATGCTGAGATTTTAGTCGATTTCCTCTTGCTTCTAATTTGCATTCCTCTTAAATGCAATCAACTCTAAGAAGGGGCCAAACTTGGGAAATTCATCTCTTCCACTAATGCCTTGAATAAAAGACTTCCAAGAATGACGGAGACCATTCATGGCTAACATAACCAGGTCTTTATCTTCAATAGAATCTCCAATGGCGCTAAGCTGATCTTTCAATTTTGTAATCTTCATAAAGAAGGAGATAACTGATTCTCCTCTAGCCATTTTTATATGGAGGAGCTGACGTCTCAAGGCAAGAGCTCTACTAGTAAAATTGAAATCATACAAGCTTTGAAGACTCCCAAACATTTCTTTAGCTGAATTCAATTTGGATATAATAGGCACAACATGATCCTTTACATAATCAATCAATAGCTTCCTTGTCATGATGTTATTCTTCGTCCATTGAGATTTCTCAACATTATCAGTTGGCTCAGGCACATCCTCCTTCACACAGTTTAGAAGATCATTTTCTTCTAGTGCAATCAGAACTCTGAATTTCCATGATGTGAAATTCGATGCACCATCCAGCCTATCTTCAACCTTGACCCCAATCACCACTTTTGAACTCTGAAAGAATCAATCTAGAAGAAAAGAAAATAATACTTCGATGCTTGGATAATTCCGGTTCTGGATCTTTACTTAGACCCGATCTGATACCATGTTAAATTTGTGAACCAGAATAGCATAAAATAGAACAAAACAAAAAAGCAAATAACACAAAACACAAAACACCAAAGTTATCCTGGGTAAACCCTCCAACTTGAGGGGAAAAACCCAGCCACGCCAAAATTGATACTTAAATGAAAAATCAAAGTTTGAATACAAAGCTTCACAAGCTTAAACAATAACAGATACTCTCCACAAAATTATAGAACCTTCAAATCAAAGCTCGCGATGATCTTACCACAGAACAAGCCCCATAAAAAATTCCTTCAAACTGTATACCTTCAGCGATTCTCAGATAGACACACTCGATAGCATCACCCAAAATACTTACGGTCAACTGAAAATCCAATACTCTCGATATATCACTCGAAGATCACTTACAAAAAGAAACAATATGCTCAATAAAAGAACACTACATATAGCATACTTTTATAGCCGACACTGATGCTATACACATCATACGATAATCACTAATGAAACATCAACCTCTTGAAAAGTGATGTCTACAGAAATCTCAGAACAAAACTACTGAATAACCAAAAGCTCTCTGTCTTCAACCAGGAAGACCATACTAACTCAATCAACAACACACCAAAAATGTCGTATCTAACTCTTCATACAAAGCAATAGACTTTTCATGTTCTCATTGTCGTGGCAAATGAATTGACGATAGTTATCAAGGATGTGTTGTTTCAATTTCTTCATGACTTCAATGCTCGATACCAAGGGACAAGATTCTCCATATGAATAAACGGTTCATGATTGAAGGCTACAAAAGCCACGAACATCTGCACTTACAATAATGGAGACGCTATATATTATTGTCCAACTCAACAGCCACATACACAAGTGTCTCTTCAATTACAAACACATAAGTCTCTTCAATACTCAACAGTCGTATCATACAATAATCGATGACACTCAAAAAATATGTCTCTTGGTTGCCTCTGCTATAACATACAAAAACTCTTTGTTGCCTCTGTCGAACATACAAAAAAGACTGTCTCCAAGGAATACAATCATACACGGCAAGATAGAGAAGAACCAAGATACTGAAGCAATCAACGTAGTTATGCAGATAGCTCCTGCAACTACTTAACTTCAACACAAAGAGCTCTGGATTGGTACACAAACAATGAAAATAGGTTCTCAATAGCACCGGACTTGGCCTACACAACAGAGCAGCAGCAGTAGTGAGAGTTCAGACCCCACTGTCACCTCCCTTCTGCCAAGGAAGACCAAGAGTCTAAGGGAGATCTACCAAAATGAAAGGTAAGATGAAAATTTTAATGACAATATAAATTTTGTATTATTTTCTCATAGTGATCTAATCTATTTTGAGGATATTGTAAAAGAGGAGAAATGGTGTGAGGTCATGGATGAGGAGATAGATGCTATAGAAAGGAATAGAACATGAGAGCTAACTGATTTGCCTCCTGGTAAGCAAGTTATTGGACTGAAATAGCTCTACAAGACCAAAAGCAATGCCAAAGGAAGAATAGAGAGGGATAAGGCAAGATTGGTTGTCAAGGGGTACAAACAACAGTTTGGGAAAGATTATGATGGGACATATCCTCCAGTTGCAACGATGGAAACCGTGGGAGTAGTCATAACAATTGCAGCCTAGCAAAAGTGGAAGGCATTTCAAATGGATGTGAAGTTTGTATTATTAATTGGAGTGTTGAAAGATGAAGTGTATGTGGAGAAGGCACCTCGTTATGAGGTCTTGGTTCAAGAAAGCAAGGTATATAGGTTGAAGAAGGCTCTTTATGGGCTAAAGCAAGCACCATGGGCATGGTACAGCAAAATTGACTCATATTTGTTGAGCAGATTCTAGCAAAAGCGATGATGAGCCCACTTTCTACATCTAGTTATAGAAGTAAAACAAGCATCATGGGCATGGTGCAGCAAAATTGACTCATATTTGTTGAGCAGATTTTAGCAAAAGCGATGATGAGCCAACTTTTTACGTCTTGTAGGTAGATAATTTAGCTTTTACTTGGGATGATAATTCCTCATTGCTGACTTTAAAAAGGCCGTGAACAGAGAGTTTGAGATGACAGATTTGGGTCTCTTCAAGTATTTCTAGGCATAGAAGTAAAACAAATGCATGATGGTATATTTATCTCTCAAGCAAAGTATGTAACAGAGATTTTAAAGAGATTTAGAATGTAGAACCACAAGCCTCCACCAACACCAATAGCCATAGGTCTTAAGTTGAGCAAGGAAGATTGCAACGGCAATGTGGATCTCACCATGTATAAAAGTTTCGTTAGAAATTTAATGTATTTGACAACAACTAGGTCTTATATAATGCATGTAATAAGTCTAATTTCCAAATGTATAGAGACTCCAAAGGAGTCACAATGGCAAGCAGGTAAGAGAATCCTGAGGTATGTGAATGGCACCAAATGATATGGTATTTTGTATACTGCAGCAAATTATTTTGAGTGGTTGGTTAAACGGATAGTGATTGGACACGAAGTATGGATGATATTACGGGAAGCAATTGGTAAAATACTTGGTTGGTATTAACAGAGATCGATAGATAAATATATACAAAAGAATGAACGACGTTTCCTTTGGAAGCACTCATAAAGAATACAAACATTATATTCTAACCAACTGAGAACTAAATATTAGAAAGATTCTAATATTTTACAATAAATTTACAACAGTTAAATAGATAACCATTAATAGAAACTAACTATTATTGTAATACCCTCCCTTAATGGTTAATCTATCCATTATTCCAAGTTGTCCTCTAAATTCAGCAAACTTGTCTGGACCAAGAGGCTTAGTGAGAATGTCTGCAGTTTGATCCGCAGTAGGAACATACTGCAAATGAATAGGCTCATCTTCAACCAATTGCCGAATGTAGTGACAGCGAACATCTACATGCTTGGTTCTTTCATGGAAGGTTGGATTCCATGCTAACTTGATAACGCCTTCGTTATCAACAAACAAAGTGGTCGCGCCTGCTGGTGACATCTCCATATCCCCAAGCATCCGACGAAGCCAAACAGCTTCACAACCTGCCTTAACTGTCCCTCTGTATTCGGCCTCTGTAGAGGAGAGGAAAACAACCTACTACTTCTTACTAGTCCATGTGACGGCACCAGATCCCAAACTAAACACATATCCAGAGGTTGACTTTTTAATGTCAACAGAGCCTACCCAATCTGAATCTGTGAATCCGGTGAATTTAGGATTAGGACTCCGAGAGCAGAGAATTTCATAGTCAGTAGTGCCCTTCACATAACGAAGCACACGCTTAGCAGTCATCCAATGATCAGCCTTGGGAGTTGTCATAAAGCGTGAAATGTAGCTGACAGCGAAGCTGATATCAGGTCTAGTAGCAGAGAGATAGATGAGACTGCCTACTAGTTGCCTGTATGTAGTATCATCAATTGGAGGAGAATCAGAATTGGCTGATAACTTTAGACCTTTCTCCATAGGTGTAGATGCGGACTTGCAATCCTGCATACGAAACTTGTCTAACAGAGCCTTGGCATATTTGGACTGAGAAATGAATATACCGGAAGACTGTTGCCAAACCTCAACACCGAGGCAATAATACATGAGGTCAAGGTCAGTCATATCAAAAGACTGGCATAAACTTTGTTTGATGCCCTGAATCAAAGATGTCGAACTGCCAGTGATGATCAGATCATCCACATAAATGACTAGAAGGATGATGTCACTGTCAGTAATCTTGATGTACAAATTTGAGTCTGAAGAACTCCTTTGGAAGCCTTGATCACTGAGGTACTTATCAATTTTCATGTACCATGCCCTAGGGGCCTGCTTCAAGCCATAGAGAGATTTCACCAATCTGAGTACCCGGTGTTCTTTACCAGCAACCTTGAAGCACTCTTGACATCCATCTGATGGACCTGCCAGCCAAACTGAGCTGCCATGGCTAGGACTAATCTGATAGTGCTCATCTTTGTTGTAGGAGCAAAGGTCTCCTTGTAATCAATGCCCTGACGCTGAGAGAATTCGTTCGCAACTAAACGAGCTTTGTACTTATCCAAAGTACCATTAGACTTATACTTTATTTTGTAGACCCATTTGCAGCCAATGGGTTTCTTCCCTGGTGGAAGATCAGAAAGGACCCAGGTGTGATTCTTTAGCAGGCTCTGTTGTTCAGAATTCATGGCTTGTTCCCACTCTGGAATTCCTTTAGCCTCTGAGTATGACTGAGGATCAAACACACTATGAATATTGGCCATGAGATCAAAATTGACAGTCTCTGTAGGTTTGCTCTTTTTCTGAGCAGTTCTCCCCTCAAAGAGCTCATCATCCCGAAGATCAGCAAGTGTCTTAGCCCACCATTTAGGTCGGAGAGGAGGAGTACCAACATGATCAGGTTCCTCATCAGAAGAATCTGGATCAAAATCAGGTGAAGCATCTGCATATCTGGGCGATCCTGTAGGAGAGGTCGGAGGTGTCTGTGCAAGAATCACTGGTACTACTGGAGCTACTTGAGCTGCTGGAGCCCTCCCAGCAAATGGACCTAATGGAAGTCGAACTCCCAAATCATGAGCCTTCATAGGCTGATCTGCTGAATCAAGAGCAAGAGAAACAGGCATGAACAGTCCTCGCTGCCCATCAAAGACTCATCACGACTGTATAGGAGACGAAATGTCTCAATGTCGATCAAGCGATAGGCTTTGTGAAGACTACCGTATCCAGCAAGCATGAGATTCTGGCTCTTGGCATCCAATTTGGTGCGTGACACATCAGGGATCCAAACATAGGCAAGAGAGCCAAACACCTTCAGGTGACTGATTCTGGGCTTGCAACCTGACCAAGCCTCTTCCAAAGTCTTTCCTTTGACTGCCACAGTGGTGACCAGTTCAAAAGGTAGATTGCAGTGTTAACTGCTTCCACCCAAAATTTCTTCAGAACATGTTTGTGCTCAAGCATAGACCTAGCCATCTCGGTGATTGTTCTATTCCGACGTTCAACTACATAGTTTTGTTGTGGTGTGTGGAGTGTGGTTAACTGGTGCTTGATGCTATAAAGATCACAGAAGCTAGAGAATTCAGTAGAACAAAATTCCCCCCATTATCTGTCCCAAGAGCAATAATAGATTTCCCAGACTCTTTTTCAACTAGAGGTTTAAACTTCTAAAATACAGTAAACGCTTCTGATTTCTTTTTAAGAAAATAGACCCACATTTTTCTACTGAAATCATCAACAAATAACAGAAAATATCTGGACCCAAGAACAGAAGGAGTGGCCATAGGGCCGCAGATATCGGCATGAACAAGCTGAAGTACCTGAGAAGCCCGCCATGAGTCGCCAACAGGAAAAGGTGTGTGATGTTGCTTCCCAATCTGGCATGCATCACAAACTCCAAGCTGCTAAGTCTGAATCTCTGGCAAATCTGAGGACAAGCTCGTCACGAGCAAGTTGAGAGAGATAGCGCACATTTAAGTGCCCATAACACTGATGCCAAAGTGAACTGACAGAAGACTGTCAGGCAGCCATAGCAAGGTCCTGAGAAGTACCAGAATCTGCAAGTCTGAAAAGACCATGATCCTCAAGACCAACTGCAACAACAAACTGAGTCTCCCTATCAGTGATGGTGCATTGATGTGAACTGAAGGTGACATCCAGCCGTGGAGAGTGTTGCAACATCTGACTGACTGAGAGTAGATTTAGCTTCATCCCTGGAACGTGGTACACATCGAGGAAAATGAGATTCCTCCAAGTAGACTGAATCTGAATGTTGTCTTTGCCAACAACAGTGTACTCTTCTCCAAAATAACTGAATCTGAATAAGACTGGTAGTCAGTGAACTAGTCTTTACGGTGGGTGAAATGACGAGAGGCACCTGAATCAATGTACTAGGCAGACGACTTGACATGATCTACTGGTCTTTTAGCCATGAAGGCGTAAACGGCAGATTCTGTCTGCACAGTGTGCTCTGCACTGTTTGCTTTGGGCTGCAAACCAGATTGCTTAGTTTGGGCAGTTAAGCGCTTCTGACATTCAACCTTCATGTGACCATACTTGTGGCAATAGTTGCATTGAATGTTCTTTTTATTGGAGCCTTCTGATGCTGGAGCAGAGGGCTTCTGCTGAGAAGACTGTTGAGAATGAGACTTGCCCTTATCCTTCTGAAAGGATTTAGCAGCAAAGGCTTGCTCGGTGGAGGTGGAGCTGGAACTACTACCGAACTGTTGTTTGCACCGATCTTGTTGAAGCAGAAGTGTGCAGAGATCTGTGAACTTCAGATCAACACCAGTAGAAGTGATGTTGAGAGTCTCGATAAAATGATCGTAGGACTTGGGTAAACTTTTGAGGGTTATTACCACAATGACCTCTTCCATCATCTTGCGTCCAATGGCAAGCAACTGATCACAGATGTCCTGAATCCGATTCAGGTGATCCTGGAGTGATTTTCGCTCATCCATGATAATAGAAAACGGTGTTCTTGAGAAAGAAGGCCATGCTTTATCTGAAGTCTCATGTAGGGTTTTGAGATGCTCCAATATCTCGGCAGCTGTTTTGCCAGATGGAATCTGAGGGAGATGATCATCAGCCACTGATAATTTGAGAAACATTACTGCCTCTCGATTTTGCTGGTCACAAGCAACTTGATCAGGACCAACTATAGTCGGACGCTTAGTAGTACCCAGAACCACCAGATCGTTGTCACGATATTCGAAGATGGTTAGCATCCACTGCTTCCATGTGCTATAATTCCGACCATTGAACTTCTAATTTCTCTCGAGCAGAAGATTTGTCATTGATGTCATGGCACAATTTTCAGTGAAAACGTATAGAACTGAGAAGGCATGTACTTCGAGGCAAAATGTCGGAAGACCTAGAAAAAATGAAGTGGTACCCAGAAGAGAGCTCGATAACCCAAAAGGAATATGTTGTCAGATGTTGATTCTGCTGGCTCAAAAATCTAGGCACGAAAATTGAGGCACCCAGAAAAAACGAACGACAACCCAGTTGAGCTCTTGAAAAACCCACCACAAATCTGCAAGAAATTTGAAAAACCGAGCAAGAAAAGTAGAGTTTTTGAAGGAAATCCTAGCCGACTCCAAAAAAGGTAGTTTTAACTTTTAACCACGTTTGTAGAGAGAATGAGCAGAAAGAAGGTCAAAAGTGAAGATTTCTGGTGGCAGCATGCAGATACAGGCCTGCCCTAAGCAGGGACGACGACCACTATGGTGGAAAAAGACGTCAAAAATGGACGCAAAACCAGAGAAATCACGAGGGAAAGAAAAACGCAATTTTCAAAACAAAAAATGCAACTATGCAGACTTTGCGATTTCTGAGAAAAACTCCACAAAAAACCTTCGTTCCTTGTTGGGGGCTCCACAAAACGTTGCAAAAAGTAGCGTCAATATTGACGTGAAGAACAAATTCCTGCAACCCACGAAAAATTTCGACTAAAAACCCTAGTCGGGTTTGCATAACAGAGAGCCCAAAAACATATTTCACAAAAGAGGATTTCTAAAGAAAATTAAAGAGCAGACACTTTCGAAAATGAAATTATTAATTTTTTCGAAAAAGAAATTTGGCTCTGATACCATATTACGGGAAGTAATTGGTAAAATGCTTGGTTGATATTAACAGAGATCGATAGATCAATATATACAAAAGAATGAACGATGTTTCCTTAAGAAACACTCGTAAAGAATAGAAACATTCTATTCTACCTAACTAAAAACTAAATATTGGAAAGATTATAATATTTACAATAGATTTACAACAGTTAAATAGATAACCATTAATAGAGACTAACTATTATTGTAATAGATGATAGGAAGAGCACATCAAGCTATGTGTTCCATCTGGGTTCGAGAGCAATTCCATGGGCTTCCAAGAAACAACCCATAGTTTCCCTATCTACAACTGAGGTTGAGGAAACGTATGTGGAGCAGCCACCTGGTTATGAAGTTTCAGGTCAAGAAAGCAAGGTGCATAGGCTGAAGAAGGCTCTTTATGGACTTAAGCAAGCACCACGGGCATGGTACAATGGGATTGACTCATAGTTGTTGAGCAATGGCTTTAGCAAAAGCAATGTTGAGCCCACTCTTTACATCAAGACAGCTGATAGAATATTTTAATTGTTGTCTTGTATGTAGATTTAATTTTTACCCAGGATGATGATTTCCTCATTGCTGATTTTAAACAGGCCATGAAAAGAGAGTTTGAGATGACAGATTTAGGTCTCTTCAGGTATTTTCTAGGCATAGAAATAAAACAAATGCATGATGGTACTTTTATCTCTCAAGAAAAAATATGCAACAGAGATTGATAGGCTGGAAAAGGCTCTTTATGGGCTGAAGCAAGTACCACAGGCATGGTACAATAGGATTGACTCATATTTGTTGAGCAGTGGCTTTTAGCAAAAGCAATGGTAAGCCCACTCTTTACATCAAGGCAGCTGATAGAAGATTTTAATTGTTGTCTTGTATGTAGATGATTTAGTTTTTATTCAGGATGATGATTTTCTCATTGCTGATTTTACAGAGGCCATGAAAAAGGGTTTGAGATGACAGATTTAGGTCTCTTGAGATATTTTGTAAGCATAGAAGTAAAGCAAATGCATGATGGTGTTTTTATCTCTCAAACTAAGTATGCAATAGAGATTTAGAATGGAACAGAAAGTTTGCACCAACATCAACAGCCATAGGTCTTAAGTTGAGCAAGGAAAATTGCAGTGGCAATGTGGATCTGGCCATGTATAAAAGTTTGGTTGGAAGTTTGATGTATTTAACAACTAGGTCTGATATAATGCACGCAATCAGTTTGATTTCCAGATTTATGGAGATTCCAAAGGAGTGACATTGGCAAGCGAGTAAGAGAATTCTAAGGTATGTGAATGGCACCAAAGGATATGGTATTTTGTATTCTACAACAAATTATTTTGAGTTGATTGGTTACACAAATAATGATTGAGCAGGAAGTGTGGATGATAGGAAGAGCACATCAAGCTATGAGTTCCATTTGGATTCGAGAGCAATCTCATGGGCTTCCAAGAAACAACCCATAGTTTCCCTATCTACAGCTAAGGCTGAATATATAGCAACAAATGCAGCAGCATATCAAACTATTTAGCTAAGAAAGATCTTAGCAGATTTGAAAGAACAACAAGAAGATAGAAAAACTACTTTTCGTGACAATGTTTCATCAATAACTTTGACAAAGAATCTAGTATTTGATGGAAGAAAGCATATAGAAATCAGATATCATTTCATAAGGGAGTTGGCTGAAAATGGTGATATCAAGATTAAGTTTTGCAGGTTTGAGCATAGTTAAAACTCGGACTCGGCAATGACTCAGAGGGTCCAAAAATTTTAAAAACTCTGGACTTGCCAAAAACTTGGTGAAAAACTCGGCAATAACTCGGCAAATTTATCGAACATTTGAAAATATATAATTTTTAATATATACCTAAAAAACACACATTCTTAAAAAAATAATGCATGTTTATTAAATATGGATACAAACACTATAAATTTATTAAAGACAATCATTCACAAATATTTAATGCGCATTATTCACAAATATTTAATGCGCATTATTCACAAATATTTAATACAACAATATATGTTTATTACAATTTACAAATATAAAAAATATTTTCCGACTTCTTATCACATTTTAGTAGAAGAATATAAATATTACATATTTATAGATTTTTCTGAAATGATATATCATATACATATTACAATCTACACCTAATCATACAATTTTACAAATAATAATTGATATAATTTATAAATATTTAATAAAATTTGTGTTATTCTAAAGTTTTTGATTTAAGTAAAAACAGGTTTTGAGGGAACTCCGAAACCCCTTACAACAGATTACAAAAGATATTCAAAGTAGAACCCCTTAACTGAAACACAAAAAAGGGAACAACTGCTGGAAAAGACATTTCCAGCAGTACCAACCAACAACCAGCGAGCAGCAACCAGCAAGAAAAAACACACCAGGAAAAGAAAAAACAGCACGGAGAACCACAAAACCAGAGGAAGCAACTAGGCCAGTTCCTTCAAAATATGAGCCACCTATTATTCTAAAGTTAACTATGCGATACAAACAACATGAATTGTGTTTATAGCAATTAAAAAAGACCTGAATAAATTCAATTCGAACTTACCACAAAACAAGAAAAAAAAGGTCCCAAGATTCCTTGACAATTGACACAGTGCGTCCGAAAAAGGTTTGATTATTCACAGTCTGATTCTTAGCAACTGTCGCCGATTCTTAGCAATTGTTGTGTTCAATTCTTCACGTTTTCACTACCACCGTGCCCTAGAAACTGCACATCGTGAAATCATAATACTCTTGTCGGGTGAAAAAAAACTACTTCAAAATGAAATAAAATTAACTTAGGTTTTCAAAAAGTTCATTCTTATATGCTTCGTGCCAGTGAGTTTTTGCCCAAATATGGCAATTATTCACGATTTTATTTAAAAAAGGTGCCACGACTTATTTGCAATACTCATTGCCGAGTGTTACCACAAGTGACTCACAGCCAAGTTTGGCTCATGAGTACTCACGAGTAAAGTGATTTTTCTACGATTTTTCCATCTATGGGTCTTGTCGATGAGAGTTTTGTGACCACTTAAACATTTAGGACGAAACACTTAGTATTCCAGGATGAAACACCAAATATCAAATCCTCTTGAATAAGGAAGCTTAGATGCTAAACAATGTATATGATTGTGTGATCAACTAAGAAAACCTCAAGGTTCTTTCTAATTGTGGACTTAATTATATTGATGTAATATGTTGGGTATCACTCAAGGACTTACGCTATTCATTCAATGGATAATCAACTTTCTAAATATGAATGATTTAGCAATGGTGACTCTTCAATTACTTCTAATCAAACAAATTGCAAATAGATTTGGGTTGAGAAATCTAATCTAACTCTAACAATGCAAGAGATCATTGAAGATGAGGTGAAACCATAACCAGTCCTTGCTCCACCAAATCAACTACGCAAAAGAGGGTGCTTGCTTCTAAGGATATGTGGATGCATTTCATATTGTCAATACTCATTCAAATACCCAATGATGGTACAATCCAAATTAACATTTCCAATTGAAGTTAAATGCTTGCAATTAGGCCCAAACTAATCTTACACTGGTACTTGCAATCAACAAGTATCAAAAGGTATGGACACTAGTTTCACCAATGATTCATCAACAACAATATCTTCCATCTTCTACTCAACTACTTCTACTCAACATAAATGAAATCCTACTCTAAGTGAAGAAATGTAGAAACCATACAATAATCCAAAATAACACAAGTAATCCAACATGAAAACCAACAATGAATCTGCAAATTACTTTGGCAATATTTTAGCAACAATCTCTTCAAATCTCCCTTTACAAATGAGAAGGCCTTGCCTTTTTATAGCGAGTTCAAGTACAATGAATGGCGAGGATTGACTCAAGATCAAGGGCCAAGATATATCCAACAAAGCCCTAGGATAACTACTAGCTACAAGCATTAAATACTTGACCAATTGCAATGAAGCACCACCTTGTGGGCCAATGAGAAAATTACATAGCTTTGATTGACCAATCAGAAAATAGGTTAGGAAGAGACATTGGGTGGATTCCAAATATACACTTGGAATGATGTGATTAGATGTTGTTGGACATGTGCAACTGCGACCCTCTGATTGGTTGAAGATGAGGAGGCACCACCTCAACATGCTTTGTTTAATTCCTTGGAGAAGGGAAAATATCTCTTGATACTCAACATTTTTTAGCCTTCAATAGATTATGATGGTATATATTCCCACATTGCTTCATCTTCATGAACTTTCTCTATCCTCCTAAAAATCTTCTCATTGCAATGGCTTGAGCTTGCTTGTACTTGAAATCTTGACCTTGTAGAAGTGATGAGTTACTTCATGTAGCTGGATCCTTCAAATTGAACTTGGATTTCTGAAGGAAATTCTAGCTTGTGATAATTTTCCTTCACTTGCACACTTGTTCAATTTCTCTCTTTGCAACTTGTTCTTCACATTCTATTTTGATAACTTGATCTTGAACTTGGGCCTACACCTTCGTTTTAGCCTTCAATCTCAAACACCATCATGTTTGTTTGTCCCTTTGATGAAAGACTTGCCATTTGTAGATACTTGGATTCTTGAATTCTCCATGTTGTACTTGCTCAAAGTCTTTGAATAGAATCCACCTTTGATCTTGCCATCCATCCTCTATTTCACCTTGCAAGACAAGAAAGAAACTTCGTGTTACGTTTGCAATATGAAAAGAATGGGTAAAATTAGAACAATCTTATGAGATAGCAATCTTTTGAAAATATAATTTCAGGTTATCATGAAAGTTGCCTATGGGTAAATTTCAACAAAACAATCTCACTTCTAATTTCGTAAGTCCAACACCATTTGATTTCCTCTCACGTATACCTTATTAAGGCCAACTTTGATCGAGGATTTCCATCATTCCTAGGGCCAAATTGATCTTAAGGCTGAATTGTTTGCCTAGGAGCTGGCGGAAATTTGGATGGTGAAGTCCCAGCTTGGACTTGATGAGGTCAGCCGACCTCTCCAAGTCCCAACTCCATGTTGCTTTCCTTGGAATTCATATACCCTTTTGTCACCAAAACTTCACTTCTCCTTCAACTTCTTCATTGCGAGGGCTTTGATATCGATTTCCCCTTGACACTTCAGACTTAATCATGTATTTTCTCCTTGATTGCAGATTAGGTTATGATGTTTCTCATGGAAAAGTTGATTTCCAACCTACTTAAATCAGCTTTGTTTTGTCATGAAGGCCTGATTTACACCTTTAAATCTCCATATTTTCATGCAAAAAGTCATGTGGCGTTGAAATTACATCTAGACAAGAGGGCGGAAAATTGGGGTGTCTCGGACATTGGTGTCCAAGGTAGGGGCAGATTCCGCACTTCCCTTGGACAGCATTGTCCAAGGTGAGTGCAGATTCTGCACTACCCTTGGACAGCTTCCAAAAATTTATCTTAAGTTTTCATCATTAAAAAAATCAATTCTGCCCTTGTTCTTTCATGAATTCAATCTTTTGTTCATGATTTTTTATGGTTTCCACTCTTGTTCTTCTGATCTGATTGCAAAAGTTTCCAACTTTCATGATCTCATGCTCAACTTTGTATATCATTATCTTTAATTTGCATTCGCGTGTTTTCACTTTTGCACCAAGTGATTATCAGATTGAGTTTGGATCTCCACTCTTGGTTCTTCATTTTCCTCTTGAATTCATCTTATCTCGCCTTGGTAGCTGATTGACACCATCTTCCGATTGAAATCCAAGTAGTACGTCTGAGCAGAAATTGAATGTATGTTGGACAAGCTTGTCCACGGTAGGTGTGGATTCCGCACTTCCCTTGGACAGCCCTGTCCAAGGTGAGTGCGGATTCAGCACTACATTAGGACAGGTTGTCAAAAGTTGTCAACTTCTTCCTTGAAACTCAAAATTCCCTTTCCTTCGCTTATAAAATCCCCTTTTCATTTCATCCAAGCGATTTCAATAATGCTTTGAGGTGGTTTCAATCATTCTTGTCTCAGATCTAATGTTAAATTCTTTCCATTTTCACGCTCTTATGTCAAGATTTTGTCTGATTATCATCTTGGTTCTTATGCCTAACTTCATACCACATCTTCAATTCTAGGCTTCAAACTTGTTCAAATCGTTCACTTCAAGTTGATCATCCTCAAATCAACTTTCCTTCATGCACATCAGACTTGTTTCAGATTAGATTTCAATTCTTGTCATACTAGATCTCCTAATTTTTAAGGATCAAGTTGAAATTCAAATCAGTCTCTATTCTCTTCACATCATGATCCATCTCTTTTTCAAAGATCAAAGCTTGAACCCCCATCAACCTCTCGGATCCCCCTCATGTCAACCTCTCCTAAGGCTTACTCTTACTATGGAGGATCTAAGTACTTGATGCCTTGGTTCACCTCTCCTTTGTGGCTTGACTCCTGAATGGACAAGGGACTTGCACCTATAGCTTGCTCAAACTTAGCCTACGGACTCAAGGACTTTGAATTTGCCACCAAGGCTACCTGAAACAACTACTCCACTGCCAAAGCAAAAAGAGGGGGTCCCCATTTGCAATGGGTCGTGTGTATTGTACAACACAAGTCTGAGCGGCAGCTTGCAGACATTTTCACAAAGCCTTTGGGCAGAGATAGTTTTGAGCGCCTGAGAAGAAATTTGTGCATTATTGTTTTGGATGAAGAATGAGAATGGAAGATGGCTCAAGACAAAGGGGGAGTGTTGGAAATATTTATTGCCCTGGGCCTGTTGTTGCCACCTACCTGTCAGGTGCAGCCAGCAATGAGCAGCTGGAAGATTGCATTGAGATTTGATCCCTCCAATTTGTTCCTAACATGCAGCAGAGAATCTCCAACGAATTTATTGTTGGTGGGTAAATTTGAATTTTGAATTTGTGATAGGGAATTTTGGACAGCCCCAGATAATAGGAATGTCAATGAACATTTAGGGCAGGAGCAGAAAAAGAATGTTTTTTGTGAACAGCAGTTCTGAGCAGTGAAGAAAGGAATGTTGCAGCAGCAACAATAAGCTCTAGACAATCTTCGAAGTCAGTATGAAGCTCCAGGCAAGCAGAAGGAGTTCTGAGCAGCTCCAGATTTTGAATGATTAGGTCCAGCTCCAGATCGCTGCAAGTGAATTTGTAATCAGTTTAAAATCTATTTTGTAATCAGTTCCAGATAGTTATTTTTGTAAAAGGTTTTGTTTGGTTTAATAGACAAGAAAATATTGCCCGTCTCCAGCTGTGTGCTTTTTGTTTGGATTTTACTTTTTGTATTCCATATGTGAATTGCCAGTTGATTGGCAAACTGAGAAGCAGTCTCAGTGGATTTGAGTTTGTTTTATAGGGACTTTTAATTTCTTACAGTAGTTCCAGGCAAGCTGAAGAGGGACGTTAGGATTAAAGGAATGCTCCAGCTGATCATTGAATGTCAACATATGCTATCATAAGGTCATTTATCTTTGGGCGATACCTGCTGTAGCTATTTCTGAGCATTTAAACTGGCTATTTCTCAAGGTCGGATCATTGTCCAAGCATATTTCTGTGTTTTGATGTGTAAAACAGCATACTATCATATAGATTTCTGATATTTTCAGTCACCATGGATGAATGGCGACTTTGTCATATTATTTCAATTCATTTGCGAATGTTAAGTTGAATTTTATAAAGGGAAATTTGCTTTCATAGCCTTAAGTATCCAAGTGATTACAAACACAAACTCATCATAATCAGTCATATACAAGCTGTTTGACAAAATGCCTACATGATAAATGGTGGAGAAGTTGCAAAAATTTGGTTTAAAAAATTGGTTCCAGATATTTCACAATTCAGCCTTACCAGACAGTGGCAGGATATCTGATTACACCCACTTAAATTAGAATTTTATTTATTATATTCAGTAAAGCTAATGTAATGTAATTAGATAGACATTCACCAATATAGCATTCCTGAAATCAGTGCACTCTTAGAAATATGCACCTACTGTCATGACTCCTGTTGCTGCACTAATTCCAGCTTCACCAAAGAGTGTCGTTGCTGCCTCAGTAACAAGTGCAGTTGCCGCAATGTTTGTTACACTAAAGAAACAAGATTGCAACTCATGATCAAACTCAATTCTAACACAGTGGAAATGGAAATCAAAGAAATGAATAAATAGACAGGAATGTACGTTGTGCCAATAAGAATAGTTGTAAGAAATCGAGTGACATCTTGACGAAGCAATCGAAAAACTCCATCTTCAGGTTCTTTCTCAGCTAGCTCACGAACCTAAGAGAGGAAGCAATAATACCATATGAGAAGCCTTTCAAAATGGATCCACCAAGATGATTATAATAAAACCAACCATGCATTCCAAAGTTCTAAACATTTTGACTTTATATTCTTCCCTCAAACTTCTATCTTCATATTTGCTAAATGGTCAAAAAATACAAGCATGCTTCCAGTTCTAAATGTAAAGGGAAACTAGCACAAGCCAACTACCAGAAAGATTGTATTTCTGGGAAACAAAAAACTCAACAACATATGAATGAATACATGTATACAAGTAAAGGAATAGCTCAAATATTAAGCACTCAGATGACCAAGCAATAATTACAAATTCAAATCTCATGTCAATTTTGGGAGAGTGTGGTAGCACATAAGTGATAATCTATGGCTATATATCTTTTTGATATATGTCATCAGTTATCTTAATTATTCCTCTTAGAATCTGTTTAATGCCTCTCACCAGTTAATTAATCAAATGGTTCAAGCCTATTTTGCCTTATTTGAGTTCGTGTAGGAATTCAACAAAGTGAAATTCAAAAACAAATTGCTAGTGAACAAATAGATGATAACTTTTACCATTAAATTTAAGTAAAAGAACTAGATATATTTTGTATTTCTAAAAAAGAATATTACAATTACATAAGACTATATTTTAAATAGTTATAAGGTTTTCTTAATATTTTTTCTTAATACATTAGAGCTATTAAACCAGGTGTAAATATAACTTGAAAATTCATTTTAAATTTGTTTCAAGACATTTTTTAGTGCTAAATGCTAACATTAGTAAACATAAGTAAATTTAAAATTAAATTATCTACTCTAGAAATCTCAAAAACTGTAACATTATGGTTATCTTTTGGAAATTCCTAAAATAATAAATATAAATAAATTTTGTTGTGACAGGTTTTGTTATCCTTGTTTGACTGGTCAATTTATTTTTCGACATTGTGAGTTTGAAAAGCCAAGAATAAATTGTTAAAATAAGAACTAGTGCTCACAACCTCCACAATGAAATTTATCATTGGACTAACCCAGAAACTCATTGGGGCGAGCAAATATGTGAAATTTGTGATACCAAAAATGTTCGATGTCATTTCCTTTGAACTTGCCCCAATCTTAGTAAAGTGCGAATCAAATTCAACTAGTTTAACCACTTAAATAATATTCAAGGACTTATAGCCCACAAAAATCAAAACAACTTTAGGTTCCTTCATTTCAAATCTAGAATGATATTATAATGAATTCCTAGTCTCTTTTCTATTTCTTTGCTAAGAATTTTAGACACATGGTGGTGAAAGGGAACAAGGAGAAAAATAAGGATTAAAATATAGAGACCAATCACAAAGATGACATTTCCACCTATAAAGGGTTCAAGGACATGAATGATTGAGGGATGGCAGTAACAACAAGATCAACTCCAATGATAATTTCTACAGTGAAGTCAGAAAATATATTCAACTATATAACTGAATGATAACATTTCAAGGGTCTCCCAGATCAATTTGGTCTAAAGAATGTTAAATGTTGCCATCATCATCAAAACTTAAAAAAAATGTCTAACCTAATAGATTTTGATATTCCATTTATCATAGAAGCATATAAATCGTTTGGGGAATAAATCGGCAAACCAGAGGAGTAGGATTTTTTGAAAAAATCGGCGAAAAATGGGTTAAAAATCAGATTTACATGAAAACGTGAAAAGATGAAGAAAAACAGTCAATAACTACTTTATTTAAATTAAAGGACATTTCCATAGCATAGATGCTAAAGGACTTATATAAATGATTCAAAGCACTTGCACAACCTCCTCTTGATATATTTTTAACTTATAGGACTCAAAGTTTTAACATTGATTTTGTTTGTACAAATTTCAATCAGGCTATGATTTGAAGTAGCACCAAAATATGATGTGGGCTTTATTATTTTTCAAAATCAGAATGAAGCTTTCTTCGCAAAATTTGTCAACAAAAGAAAATCTTCATAATCATGTGTTCAAAATTTGCATCTTGATTTTTCCTAACAAACCCGACTAGGGTTTCGGCACTTTTTATTTGTTCTTTTGCATAACCCCATTTCTGCCTTCTTCAGCAACAATCTGCCATTGTTTTGACGTTTTTCTGCATTTTTTTTTTAATTTTTCCAGTGGCTAGGGTTTCCTTCGAAACTCTCAGATTCTCTACCGTATTGGAAATCTATTTGCAGATTCTTGGTGGGTTTTTCGAGAACTCAACTGGGTCAGCCTCGCATCTTTTTGGGTGCATCATTTTTTGTGCCTCATTTTCCATGCCAGAAGATTCTATCTGGGTTTTTTGTGCTCTTCTTTGGGTGTCTTTTCAATTTTTCTGGGTCTTCCGTCAATCTGCCTCAAACTTTGTGTCATCTCTGTTTTTCACACTTTTTCATTGAAAAACGTACAATGGCATCTCTCACCAGTCTTATGCTGGACGACAGTCAGCGTTTCAACGGCAAGAACTACAACACCTGGAAGCAGCGCATGTTGACGATTTTCGAGTACCGTCGCCTTGAGGCGCTTGTTCAGGGTACCGAGAGTCGTCCTACCACAGTCAATGCGACTCAAGTCCAGTTTGATGACCAACATTGCCGAACCTGCAGACCTCTCTGATCAACCCGAGGCTGCCTTTTACGCTTTTTGAGGACATGCAAATTTCTGTTTTTTGAAGATAGATTGACCATTAAGGGAGGGTATTACGATATTAGATATTAGATAGTTTCTAATTTACTCTCTCTTCCATCTTTTTCTAATGGTCACTCCTTTTTGTAATGTTTCCATAAACTCCTTCTATTCGTTATGGAAACTTTCTCTTTCTCTCTACAGGATGTTTGTATTTCCTCTCTCCTGTTCGTTATAGAAACATTCTCTTGTACACTTCTATATATAGATCATTCTTGATCTCTGTTTAATAACACATTCATTTATTTTAGCATAATATATGAAACCATCTTGAAAGTGGACAACATGCACAGCTTATTTGAAGAGGATAAGGTCAACCCAACTGTTGGCTTGCTGGTCAAGATTCATAAAAGAAGATCGGAGTTGGAAAGGAATATGGATATTGTTTAAGGTTGAGGGTTTCTTTGGTCAGACTGTTTGGTCTCGTGGATGTCATTAAAATCATTCATTCATTGCAATTGTGTAAAGACCGAGAGCAAATTCAAAGCGAAGGAGTATTTTGTTCATCAAACTAGGGCAGCTATGGCCATGAGTAAGTCTCAAAATTCTCGCTTCTGGTTAATTTTTCTTAGTTCTTCATCTGTTAAGGGTTTATTGCACTGAAATTGTGGGGTGTTAAAGTTATTCAAATTCATAGAGAATAAACCCTAGTTAAGGATTGCTGAAACCTAGTCTATGCAAAACAAAATGAGTCAAGTAAAGAGTCAATCTTCCACTACCAAGCGTCTGTTTGATGAAGACCTTTTGGCTCAGCTACCTAGTTCGTCTAGGAAAATAGTACATGCCCCTGGGGCGAGTGCATCTCTAGGAAGGTCTGAGGACAATTGTTCAGAGTGCAGAGTTGCAGATATCACATTTGCAGGGCTAAATTTATTCTTGCACTGGTATAAGAGAAGCAGGTGTGAACTCCTATTTCAAATGTGTGGACGAATGATCAAGGAAAGCTAGTAGTTCCCAATGTTTTCATGGATGTGGATTTATCAAGGCAATTGCCAAAGCCTATTGTTAAATTATTGTGTGTTCGAGTTTAATTATCGATAGAACAGACATGATATATATATATATATATA
>MU227631.1:315737-329747 GCA_018584345.1 Thuja plicata | reverse complement strand
ACGCAAAAAAGACTTGGGGAACGGAAGAGGGAAGAATGAAGGGTGACTCTACGCTGGGAAATGAAAAGGTGTTTCTTGCGGCGGAGGAGGCGATAGAACAACTTCAAGGAGGGGAAGGATGGGTGATGGTGGGTGAAAGCAAGGCAGAGGCAAGAGTGGAAAGCCTTACAATCCTCATCATATCAGGGGTTCATAGGACAAGAACATTTAGGCTTGTAAGGGGAGCCCGAGGGTGTGACGGAATGGGGGAAGGACAGCAGGGCAGCCTCCCAGATAGCAGCGGAGAGGCGGGAGAACAAGGTGGAGGCGCAGGCATGGAGGGGGGAGACAAGATCTGCCGAAAGAAGCCATCTGAGATGTGTAATAAAGAGATCAGAGTTATCATCGCCAGAGTGGAGCATGGTGCAGGGAGGTGGACAAGTGGAGGGGGACAGGGGAGGCGAGGAGGCGGGGGGAGGGGGAGGGGGAGCGGGCACAAGAAATGGAAAGACAAAGGAGAGTGGTCATCCAGAGGGAGAGGGGTGATGGAGAACCGATGAATGAAGGGGATGAAGGACTGAGAGTAGATAACATAATCCACGACGTTGGCCCCACCACAGTGAGGTCTACAGGTGAAGACATGAGATCCCGGGAAGTATTGAAGCCCACTGCAAACCACAAGAGCGAAGGACTCACAAAGTTGTAAAAGATGTCTGTCGTACTTAGTGAGAGGGCCCACGGAGTCCTCAGAGGATCTATGCAGGCCCGACAAGTCAGTATCAATATCCTCAGTACACAAGGAATCAGTGCCTCTGTCATGAAGAGGAGTCTACATAATCTGAGTACGGGTATTGAAATCCCCGAGAATAAGAATGTCACTATCAACCGAAAACTAAGAAATGTTGTCAAAAAGATCACCGTATGGGTCACCATCAGTGCCATTGTGAATGGCATAGATGATTGATAATTTTGAGAGGTTAGCTGGCAAGGCCCCTGTGATAAAAGATGGGTTAGCCTATCAACCACCCTTTGTGCAACAAGTTTACAAGACAAAGGGTAAACGAAAACAAATTGTGAAGATTCATTCTCCACCACCATAAAGCCCCATTGCACCTGCATCATCTCCAAAACAGCCACCCAAAAGGAGATTTGAGCAACCAATTATTCAATGTCTTTTAGCGAAAAAGAATTAAAGGCAATACGAGAAATCAATGTTCCAGAGGAACAAGAGGTTGATCAGCCAACGCCATCACCTCCAAGGGTAGAAACTACCCCAGATCCTGAAGACAGAGCAAATATGAATAGGGAGGTAGACATGAATGACATTGGAGACATCAGAGCCCTAGCATGTACACAATTCCTCTCTGATGACAATTTTTGGTTAAAACTTCAAAGTTTCAAGGTTTTGTAATGAGATTAAAGTAAAAGAATTTGCAGAGAGATTAGAAAAATTAAAAAAGGGTGTTTCTCCTTCAAGATATGATGAAGTTAATGCCCGAGTGTTGAAGGAGATGAATTTTGATACGAAGCATATCACTCCTGCAGAAGGCGGGAAAATGGTCAAAGAAAGTGGATTGCCCCTTCTCCTAGAATGGGATATTGCTTCTTTTCCTAGAATGGGATACTGCTTCTTCCTTGGCATTGGATGCAATAAGAAGACAAAATGATGAGATCTTCACTTAAGATGAAGAGGCAGAAAAGACACTCTTTGGGTCTGGTTTTAATCCAAATTGGGAGACCCTGGCTATTTGGGCAATGGCCCCTAGCACAAACAAACCACAAGTGGCAAAGGTTACACAAAAAATGAAAGGGAATTTGAGAGTGAAAAGATTATCAGAAACCTCAGCCCCTCAAGCAGCAGCATTGGCAATGCACATTGCAATGTTTAGTCAGGCAGCCACTAAGCACTTGCGAGAAAATTTCAATAAACTGCAGGAAGAGCACATAAAGTTGACGGAGCCATATAATAAGAAAATGATGGAAAGTCCTCCATCTACTTCAGCCTCAGAACCTCCAAGTCCTGCAGTGCCAAGTCCTTCATCCCCAATTGCTTCAACAAATATTGTGCAATAAAAGAATCCAATGGCTTCAAAAATTGAAGAGCTGGAAGAAAAGGTGCAAGAAGCCAAAAAGGGTAGCAAAAGTGAACTAATGAAGGCTATTGAAAAAATAATAAGATATGGAATAAGAAAAGCTACCAGCAGGTTGGAGGATACCTATGAATGTTATTCAATTCTTAAGAATGCTTACACAAGGTTTTTGAGAGATTATCAAAACCTTAAGCCAATAATGGACAAATGGTTATCAAGGAGTCATATGTTAACATTCATATGCAAGGTTGCAAACTATGATCCAAATATCTCTCTGAACTGAATCCCACAGAGCAGATGGTGCTACAAAGGTAGAAGAAGACACATATATACAAAAGTTGGAGCACCAATTGAAGGCAAAGTTGAAAAAGTTTGAAAATAATGACCTCTAGGTTGTGCCAAGCATTTTGAATAATCAAGAAGAGATGAAGCCAATTGAGCAATGGGAATCATATTTTGAAACAATGGCTCCCATCATTCCTTCATTCATTGATGCAGATGATGAAGTTAATTCTGATTTGTTAATAATGCCTTGGGCTTGCATAGAATAATTATTGTTGAGATTCGTTTTGATAATTTCATTAGGGAAAATAAAGCAGTTCGGATGCAGGTATATTCTTCATATAGCATGAGTTAAAAAAATATTAACATTTCAATGGCAATCTGATAAAACAATCACACTATGGGATGAAAAGTATATTACACAAGTTTGATTTGCACTCCAATTTGTCATAGTCAGCATTCTTTGGTCATATCACCAGCAGTTCACAGGTGCACGAAAGTAGCCTCAACAATTATGGGTTTCAATGCCAAATCAGTTTTGATTATAAAGGTCACATGGTTGAGGTCAATCATTTCTTGTTGCATGGAGTTTTGAAATTTTAAATGAAATAAAGAAAATGCAAATTCTATCTGCATTTCAATTGGTCGTCTTCAAGGAATTGTTTTGCCACATCATTAGTATTGGAGTCGCATGTTTCCTAAGGCAATTCCAACAATTTTATGAGCCAATACAAAATCAGTTCAGAAGGTGATGTGTTGTCCTTGAGTTTTGAAGGCATCCTCAACAAACATAAACAGTGCCAACATTTCCTTCTACGGGATTGAAGTGTTATTTTGTCCTGTAGTGCAACAATGATGCATTTTGGCATTTCCTTTTGTAAAGTGGTTGTCAAATGAAAAAGTGATGTGTCTGTGGCTTTAAGCTCATTGCTCCATAAAATGTAATGTCCATTCCTTAAGTAGTTCAGACTACAACAGAGGTTGGCCTATAATCAGGGGTTCCCGTAGGTCAACAAAGTGGTTAGGGGACCCAACCAAGGGTTGTGGAGCTTAGCGGGGAGATTTACGAGCCATCCCAGACAAATTGAGGCAGTCTCCTATTTTTTAGGAGGATCCCTATTTTTTAGGAGATTGGGAGATGGTTAGGGAGACATTCTCAATCATTCTGGATGGTTTGAGACAGTTTCCTAAATTTTAGGAAGAATCCTATTTTTCAGAAGGGCATTGGCAATGACCCTGCCATATTTAGACATAACCCTTGGACTGGTGGCAGCACTCAGTTTTCAATTTGGAGTCCAGGTGGTGATTTCAGGCATAAAATAGAATATTGAAGTTATGACTTTAATGTTCTAAATAAATTAATAAAATAAACATCTAATAAAGTTACTTAATATTATATCTATCAAAAAAAAAGTTTATATTATTTTAATAAAGTAACCAATAAGTGGACCACCATAGGACATGATGCCTAGAAGGCTTAAATTAAGTTGTTTTAAATTTTTACTTATTATTATTAGTAAGAAAGTCATAAAGGGTTCCAACTTGATGAGGAGAAATAAGTTTGTAAAAATAAACTAAATTAAAAAAAGTGGAAACCCTAAAACGGTCAGTTAGGGTTTGAAGTCAATAAAGTAACATGAGAGCGCATTATTTGATTATTATGAGATCAATTTCAGAATTCTTTCACAAAGCAGCTCTTGCAGAATTGGGCATTGTTTGATGTAATTTCTGCGAGATTTCTCTCTATGAGTTGGTTGCAGCAGATACAAAACAATTTATGAGCATATTTTGAAGGGTTGCAGCTTCCTAAGCCAATCGTACCATTCACCTTGCAGCCATACCACTCTTACTGCAGGTTGTACCATCTGGATCTGGCATTGGAAATTTGTGCAAAATTCGTTATCAATATTCATCGGCAGCAAATTCAGATTCATCAGAAATCAGGAATAATTTGTGGATCAGTTCTCTTATGCCCATTGAGGATTGCTAGTTCTGATATATTTATAACAGCAATTTAAACCCTATATTTGCAATTCCAAATAGCAAGCAGTGCATACCAGGAAATCAACATTCAACCACTTATGAATTTTATTAATGAAACTGAGGAATCACAAGAATAGGGGCGTCCAGCTTGATAAGGTGGCGCCAAATGCTTTGTTTCTAATCAAGAATAATTATTGAAGACAAATAATGGAAGAAACAATGAAAATGCTAAACCCTACGCCTAGCCTGCAGGCAAGGCTGTCAACCTTAGACTGGCAACCCTCAATGGGCATAAAAAACTGATCCACAAATTATTCCTGATTTTTTATGAATCTGAATTTGCTGCTGATCAATATTGATAATGAATTTTGCACAAATTCCCAAAGCCAAATCTAGATGGTACGGCCTGCAGTAAGAGTGGTATGGCTGCAAGGTGAATGGTACAGTTGGCTTAGGAAGCTACAACCCTTCAAAATGTGCTCATAAATTGTTTTGTATCTGCTGCAACCAACTCATAGAGGAAAATCTTGCAGAAACTACATCAAACAATGCCCAATCAATCTCCAAGTGGTATTCTTTTATTAAATAATTATGCTCTGAATTCACCAAACCCTAGAAACCTTATTGTTGTAAGAAAACCTATGAAACCTACCTGCAAATCATCCATTGTAGCACAAATGGAAACCTTGTATAGATTCCCCTCAATGGTGAACTGGGTTTTCGTCCAATTCACAATTCTCCAAGGTTTTTTGTCCTCAGAAAATACCTAGCAAGAGCTGGTCTGTGAAAGAAATTTGAAATTGATCTTATAATAATCAAATTATGCCTCATGTTACTTTATTGACTTCAAACCCTAATTGGCCCTTTTAGGTTTTCCACTTTATTTAAGTTTATTTTTACAAACTTATTTATCCTCATCAAGTTCGAACCCCTTATGACTTTCATAATAATAATAATAAGTTGTTTTTAAAACAACTTAATTTAAGCCTTCCTAGGCATCATGTCCCATGGTGGTCCAATTATTGGTTACTTTATTAAAATAATATAAAGTGACTTTATTTGATGTTTATTTTATTAATTTAGTTACAACAATAAAGTTATCATTCCAATATTCCATTTTATTCTTGAAATCATCACTTGGACTCCAAATTGAAAATTGAGCGTTGCCACCAATCCAAGGGTGATGTCTAAATATAGCAAGGCCATTGCCAGTCCCCTCCTAAAAAATAGAACCATTTCCTAAAATTTAGGAAATTGTCTCAAACCATCTAGAATGACTCAAAATGTCTCCCGAACCATCTCCCAATCTCCTAAAAAATAGGAGATTGTCTCAAACTGTCTGGGATGGCTTGTAAAGCTCCCCGCTAAGCTCCACAACCCTTGGTTGGGTCCCCTAACCACTTTGTCGACTATTGGAACCCCTAATTATAGGCCAACCTCTATTGTAATCTGAACTGCCTAAGGAAGGGACGTTATATAATTAGTCCATGTGATACTTGTATAGCAAATATTTCAGTCAAAATACATTAATTTTTCTATTCTAGTTGTCTCTGAAACAATGTACTCGGCATTTTTGAAATATAATGAGCAGGCTTCATTTGTTTTACCTCTGTGATATTTTCATGATGTATATTCTGTTGTTTCCATCTTTCCATGTAAAAGATTAAATTTCTTTGAATAGAATATAAGGGTTTGGGTATAATGCTATAATATTAAGGATCTAGAAGTAGAATTGTGATGAAATTTACATTTGGGGATATTGATGTAATGCATTAATGCTATAACCCACTAATTGAAATCAAATTTGTTGTATATGTGTTATATCCTTTCCAAAAAGGACTCTACAACCCTAAATAAGCACCAGTTAGCATTTCTTGTCTTTGTCAATTAGAATCATACCCAAAAATTTATTAAATAAAAATTTACTTTCAGTATTGTTCTTTGTTTGATGTTGAATATATGCTCTCAGGACCAGCAATGTATGTATCCCAAAAATTGAGTCAAGTTTGTTACATGTATTATGTTTTCTTGGTCTAATCAAGTAAGAGTATGTTTGTTTTACAATACCCGTATTGTCAAGCGAGTTCATTATCAAGTATTGTCATAGGATTACCCCCCTTGGCCTTGCAGAACCAAAGGTGCAGAGGAAACCAACCCTGCATTGTTTCCTATTCATTGGCAACTGACTTGAGGTTTTTAAGCATAGGAAAATAATCTTTAGAAAATCTCAAACAATCAATTGAGAGAACCAACAAGACAAACAAGTGTGAGGATCATCGGGAACTAAATTTACCCACCACATTAATGGCAGACTAGAAATCCATCATCCGTCATTGAATCTGCAAGAAAATTCATGCCTTTGGGATGGACAGGGGTATGTGTGGGAAAATCCTTATGGAGTAGTTGAATGTCAAATCTGGTCATCAATGGCAATTGGCATCCTAGGAAGTTCAAGGGAGTGGTTAAGACAAATGGGAGAGATGTAGGATTTCGGTGTAGGTCAAGAGGTGAAAATGTGGAATGTGGGATTTTATTGGAGATCTAGAAGTTCGTTGAAATTCCACAAGAAGTTAAATAAGCCATGAAAACAATATGTAGAAATGCAGGAGAAGAATGTAGAACTAGATATGGTAACGGGGTGTCTGAATTGAAAACTAGGTGTCCAAAGGTCTGAACTCTACACAAGAAGAAATGAGATACAAATGGCATTGGTAAATTTTGTAGGGATCTAATGCAGAAGTAGACATTAGAAAAGGACATTTGAATGGAAGTCCAAAGGTCCACATAAAATCTGCATGAAAGATTTGGGGAGGAATGCAGGCCTACGAGGAATGATGGGAGATGCAAAGGTGGGAAAGAATTATGAAAGGGATTGAGAATGATGCGGGGAAAACTTATGGAACTGAAGGAGGAAAGTGGACATGGGGAGAAGGAAGAAGTTTTTACCCACTTTGAAAGTCAACAAAGATGATGTTGAAGACTTGTGGAGATGCAAGGAAGGAAAGAAGGTTGAGTTATAAGGACAAAGTACAAATGTTCATTGAAATCCTGTAAGTAGGGAGAAGCAAGGGAAAACAAAAGAAGAATGGACCTGATGAAAGAAGTAAAGATTTTATGTGGAACAAGCGGTTAAGATAGGATATTGACAAGCAAAAAAGGTCCAATAGTCCTCCAAAAGTTAGCAATTTCGAAAAAATTATGGAAATTGACCAAAACACTCCCAAACCTAGAACTTTCTTGAAATTTTGCAAGTTCTATCACACAATAGGGAAATGGAGAGCAGTGAAGAACAACACATTGGCAAATTCTGACCAAGGGATACCCATTCAAAGTTTTCTCAAATTGGTTATATATGATGGGCAGAATGAGGTCCAAATGCACAAAAGGGGGCTTGGTGACAAGTAATTAGGGCACAACTAAATTGAGCTCCAATATTTTCTCTAGTTGGAGATGTGTCTTCAGGCACAACAAGAATTCAGCTATCTCTAGGATGCAAACCAAAAGGGGACAACAAGGGTATGACCAAGACAATCACACTTTATCATGAGCAACAGGAGTCACAATTGCACAAGGACAAGACACGCAACACAATATGTACAAGACAATGCTCAAACAAGGAAGGAGATTATAAAAATAGACCCAAAGAGATCCCTATACTGTCAAGAAAAGTATTGCTTAAGATATTGACCATGAAGTAGAAGCTCCATGAATTCTCCATCTAGAATCTTGAGGTAGAAAGTGTCTTGACTATATTTGTCTGCTATTTGATAAGGTCCCGTCCAGAAGGCTTCAAATTTTCCATATTTTCCCTCATCTTCAAACCTTGCATTCCACATGAGGGCAATGTCTCCAACTTGGAAGTCTCTCTGAACTATCTCTTTACCAAATAGATACTTCACCTTTTGCTGCTGCAATGGACTTATTTCATGTGCAGCATTATGGTTTTGTCAAGTACAGTCAATTTGTGCACTCTCAGGGAGATGCCATCATTATCCTCTCCCTCATTTTGCTAAAACAGCTTGTATACATGAAACTCAAGGCTAATTGCAATTTGTCTTATGTTCCAAAAACTAGTTCAAAGGGGTTCCTGCGAATAGCATTACGTATGTTATCATATCTCCCCAAACAGAAGACTTGAGTTTATCATCCCATCTCTTGTTTGAATCGATTTTTTTTATGATTTTCATAATGCTCTTGTTACTAGATTTTGTTTGGTCATTGCTTGTTGATGATAAAGGTAAGAATGTGTTAAAGTTATCCCATAGTTTGAACACATGTCAAGAAGATAACGAGATCTAAAACACATTACATTATCAAAAACTATCCTTGTAGGCACAAAACCTTGTGATTATGTTGTTCAGCGAGAAGTCAATCGCTATCTTAGGTGTAGCACTTTTAATAGGGATTGCCTCTGCCCATTTGGTAAATTAGTCAATGGCTACCAAAATCCACTTGTTCTGTTGCTTGATCTTTTAACAATCTTCCCAACAAATTCAATACCCCACTGTTGAACGGAGCCTCAACTAATATAGTGTCAGAGGGAGTACACCTACAAACTTCTTCTTGGCTATAAATCATTGGCAAGCATCACATCTCCTAGCAAATCTGGCCACATCTTTGAATGATGCAAGCCACCAATAACCTGCTCTAATCACTTCATGAGTAGTTGTCTTTGACGTAAAATGCCCCCAAAGAACACTTCCTGACATTCATTGATAACTTTGACAGCTTGTTCATGATCTAGACATTTGAGGAGCAATCCATCAAGGTTTCTCCACATTAATCGACCCTGCAACAACACATACTTTGGGCTGCCAACTTCAAGGATCTTTTCTATTGATTGCTTAGTCCTATGGGACAACTCGTTTTCTAGATAGAAAAAAATATCATTGTATTATGGATTACTTTCTAAAGAGGAAGAAAAAGATGTTGGATCATAACTTACCTAATGTACATTTATTGCATCCAAATTTGTATCTGTCATTAATTTGGCAAGTGAGCTCTGACCAAGATGCTAGTCTGCACATCTATGTCACACTCCTCATTCTTATTAGTCCACCAACATCTCTTGCTTGAAGCTTCTTGTTCAGCAAAGACATTCCTTACAGAAATATGAGGCGTATAAGAAATGATTTTGGTTCCCACAAGATAGGATCTTAAGTTTTTAATTGCCTTGAAAAGAGCATAGATATGCTTCTCCATGATAAAGTAGTTCAATAGAACATTTTGCAATGATTGTTGAAGAAAGCAATTGGTCGCTCACATCCATTATTTTTTTATAGTAGAACGGTAGCAATTGAATATAAGGAAGCAAAAGAAAAATTTTGAAACAACTGAGTAATCAAGGTTTGCTAATACTATTGCCTTCTTGAGTGCATCCCTATTTTCCATGGAATTAGTCACCTCCTTATCCCAATCGGTTTCTTCTCCTTTCTTGAGCAAATTTACAATGACCTTTGTCTTCTCAGCAAGTTAGGAATAAATCTCCTAATAAAATTGATTTGTCCAACCTAATAAGGATTGCACTAACTTGATTGTTTTGGGCTGAGGGATGAGTTCAATCACATTGGCTCTTTCAAGATCAACCCTTAGTCCCTCCTTGGACACAATGTTCCCAAAAAGCTTGCCCTCTTCCATGCCAAACACACACTTCTTGGGATTTGAGCAAATCTCATACTCCAAACATAATCAGAAGATCAACTCCAAGAGTTTGCTGGGCCATTCCTATCCTTGGAATATGTCATTAGGTCATTTTGATAGACTATCATTTATCAAACCAGCAAAGGTAACATCAATTACTATTTAGAAGGTATTGATTAACAATAAATCGACACTATCCAATATGAAATGTAAGTCATCAAATATATACTGATTAATAATATTCATTAGCCGACCTATTTCAGTCAGGCACCTCTGTAATTTAGTTTATAAAACCTGCCACAAACCCTCACTTCGCCCTGGCTGGTGTAAATCATAAAAAGGTATAAGATGGATGAATTCAAACAGGTGTATGATTCTGTACAGACGAAGATAATCAGTCCAGTCAATTAAATTGTCTCGCACACAGAACCACAGTTTGGTGCATTAATGGCACCGTATTTAATAGACCCTCTTTGAAAATAACTGTATCTACAAATGAGCACCAGATTCTACTCTTTGGGCTTCACAGTACTACACTGAATGTTTTGGGGCAAAATTAGCCACCCCAACTATGTAATTATCCAACAAGAATCAAATATAATAGGCTTAATACAAACAGTTTGAATCAGGGGTTTTTGTCCACTAATCCAGTGATGGATATCAAAGGGCTTTCATCCTCTAATTCCAGACCTAGAGGTGCTCCATCCTCTAGTTAATTCAGCCTAAGTTCCATGCTCCACAAGAAGTAAAAAATCAGATTATATAATTATTCTTGTGTATATCTCTCCTCCTTGATTGGTCTCACTTAAATAGATTTTTCCTTCCCGAGATGTAACCCTTTGAATTTCCTTCAGGACCCTTATTTTGAGAGGAATTGTTGTTTAAAATAAACTTCGTATTTTAATTTTATATAATATTTCATATATTTTATTTTTATTCTAATTATTTTATATTTTAATTGAGGCACTCATTTTTATAGTTATTTTTGTTTGGAAATTTCCAGCCATAAAATGACAATTTCCACATGACCCAAATAGAGAAATCTATGCAAATAGGTATTCAAAGTCCATGTGCAAAAGAAACAATATACCATCAAAGATGACACAAGACATATCCTGGGAAAACCCTCAAGAGGGAAAAACCCAGTCTCCAAAGACATGAATTTCCTTCAGGACCCTTATTTTGAGAGGAATTGTTGTTTAAAATAAACTTCGTATTTTAATTTTATATAATATTTATATATTTTTATTTTTATTTTAATTATTTTATATTTTAATTGAGGCACTCATTTTTATAGTTATTTTTGTTAGGAAATTTCCAGCCATAAAATGACAATTTCCACATGACCCAAATAGAGAAATCTATGCAAATAGGTATTCAAAGTTCGTGTGCAAAAGAAACAATATACCATCAAAGATGACACAAGACATATCCTGGGAAAACCCTCAAGAGGGAAAAACCCAGTCTCCAAAGACATTCATCACTTGTGTATTATTCAGCAATGAAATCATTACAATACATCTTCAGAGTTCTCCATGAACACTTTTGAAACACAAGCTCTCTACAAGCACTCCATGTGAACAAACATATAACCACACCTCCCATGCCATGTGTACAACACCCCATTTCAAACTCTCACAAATGCTAACAAGAGATGCTCACAACCCCTTGTCCAAAATGGCCAACTAGCCAACCTTAGACAACTACCCATGTGCTTGCTTTTATAGAATCAAGCTCACCCAAAACCACCAAGTGGTATTACGTAAAACCGTGTGATAAATAAGATGAAATTAAAAAACCATTAACCCCTCATTTAATATTGGGTACTAAGCTTTCACTTTATTAAATATATTTCCCCAATATTAAATTAGATATTTTTCTCATGTGAAGCCCCACATTTAATTTTTAAAGTTACATACAACACATAAAAGTGGGCCCAAGAATGTTAACCCTATGTGATGCATGTATCCCTAGGTCCCCTAAGTGCACCAAAAATTATAATAATAAATTAAAAAATATAACATTATGCAAGGTGTACAACACCCCATTTCCTAGCATTCTCCCACTTCTTGTATACACTACATAAGGGGTAACAACTAACCTCAAATATGAACAAGGGAACAATCTCTATAGCCACATATACCATCAAGGAATCAAAGTGCTCCATGTGTTCCATCAAGATACCTATAACAAAAAACAAGGTGACCACCATCCCAAGCATGAATGCTCTCATCCTCATCATGCCAATGCACAAAGATAAGAAGCCATACAAAGAGATGTCACTCTATTTGTCACAAAGAAGCATAAGTCTTAATTCAACTAATACCTCAAACACAAATACTAAATCCAAAGATAATAATATGCATCAATAGCTGCCAAGAAATAATATCCATAGCTGAAATAGCACCCACAACACGTACTAAAACATCCAACTATCCATACCTCAAAGGTATACAAATCATAACAAGTGAACCTCATCCCATCAACATATACAACCCATAACATGCAGTCACAAGCTCCAAGTGTCAAACCTGTCAATGAAGAACATACACACCTACGAACTCCCACTACATAGGTAATATCAAATCTGAAAATGGTCAAGACATCCAAAGATCCACTAGTGACGTCACATAGAAAATACCATCATCATGTAATACCTAGGAACATCCACAATGATACAAAAAACCTGCAAACCGACATGCTGCAAATACAATTATCACCACAAGTTTCCATAGCTATCCGACATTCTTCACACTCAACAATGGAAAGAGATAAAAGAACCTCCATGTCATCACCAAACAACAATGAAGTACAAGTGACAACACATGACCACAAACCTAATGATCACCATAGCTCCACACAAGACCTCAACTCCAATGTCATGTAAAACCAGTGAAACACAGGGACGCATCCCGACCCCCAAACCCCGCATCCCTAGGACGGAAGACAGAGACAGCGCATCCCCCCACCGCCACCAGAACGCGGGATGGCACAGTGTCCCCGGATGTCGTGTGGATGCCTAGACGTCCCTCGACTGTCTTGGGGATGTCTGCACATTCCCCATCACCCAACAACCCATAAAGTGAGTTTCCTAAAAAAATGCAAATATTTTTTTGGTTCCATTCAAACCCTAATTTATGGTGGGTCCCATCTAGGCCCCTCCAAGCGTACATTTTTACTCACAATTTCATTTGTCATTGTTTGCTACAGCAGATAGAGAAGAGTGAAAAGGAGATAAAGAGTAATTCGAGGAGTGAAAGGAGTGAGTGCAAGTGAAGGCGTGACAAGGAGCAAGAAGAAGAGGAAGATTCTACACCTTGAAGAGATTTTTCAAGCACAAGGTAGGGTTTTTGTTTGTTTTATTTTCTGACTTTCATTTGTCATTGTTTTTGTTGTTTTTTCATTTTTGTTGTTTCATTTTCTAAATCAAACTTTATGTTTTATCTTGTGGGCAAACCCTCGAGATTGAAAAAATTTAAACTTTGTTTTAGAATTTGAAATTTGTTAAAAATTAAAATAAAATTTTGAGTTTTAATTTTTTAAGTAGGCTGATTGAATTTATTTTCATTTTCTAAAATGCAATGTCACAATGAGCTCTCATAGTCATGATATGAGTAAGGATAAGATGGAAATTCATTCTCATGGTGCAAGTCAATCAGAATATGAACATGGGGCTGAGCATATGAGCATGTGGTTGAGAGGGATGAGCATGGGGCTGATCCGGAAGGCCAAACTACTTCCATGGCTAGTGCACTAGTTGCTACAGATTGCCCCTCCCAACTTTTGGCAAAGTTTGCTAGGGGTCATTATCATCCCAAGTCTACTCTCAAACAATATGCAACAAGAATAATAGCCCCAACGCCAATAGGTGGTGGCACAAGGAAATGGAGATGCAACATTTGTAGTACGGAATATGAGCATGTGGTTGAGAGGGATGAGCATGGGGCTGATCCGGAAGGCCAAACTACTTCCATGGCTAGTGCACTAGTTGCTACAGATTGCCCCTCCCAACTTTTGGCAAAGTTTGCTAGGGGTC
>MU227631.1:302129-315640 GCA_018584345.1 Thuja plicata | reverse complement strand
GCAAAGTTTGCTAGGGGTCATTATCATCCCAAGTCTACTCTCAAACAATATGCAACAAGAATAATAGCCCCAACGCCAATAGGTGGTGGCACAAGGAAATGGAGATGCAACATTTGTAGTACGGAATGGTTTGGGAGCATTACTAGAGTTAATGCGCACTTCCTCTTTTGGAAAGGAAAAGGTGTAGATTGTCATGTCCCCATTCCCAGAATAAAATTTAATAATAAATAATAATGTATTATTAAATAAATAATGATAATAAAATTAGTAATAATAATATTAAAGTAAATAAATAGATGACAATATCATAATCACAATTTTAATAATAATTCAAATATAAATAGATTTATTTTTAATATAATATGATTATAATATAATGATATGATATATAATTCATATAATAATGTAATATCTAATTAAGATAATAATATAACATATCATTAATATGATAATATGCATTAATAATATCAAATACTAAATATAACTACAATACGATAATGAATACAAATCTAAATACTAAATATTCAAATACAAACCTCAGTTGTGGCTAATACCATAGTCGCGACCTTTGACTATAGAAGTTGTGCGATATATGTTCAAGTGGTTCGGAGGGAATGAAAGGGGGAGCTGGACAAAAAACATATTACTAAAAGCGAATAGAAAATTTGGGGTGTTGGTAGAGTTCAAAGACGTTACATTTCACGGATGACACCTTCCTTGCGTACACTGCATTTGTTATTTAGAATAATTGCTAACTAATATTTTTAGTGGATGATCAAGCCCCTAGAGCCGTAATCCACGACCAGTGGGTATTAAGATACAGATGGAGCCAGTATTAAGGATGGAGGAGTGTGGAAAGCGATACCCATACTCACTATAACCCTCATCATAGAATAACAGTCAGAATTAGTAACCAGCAATTTATACGGAAGCAAGCCCTCATTGATAGAATCTGATTAGCTTTGATGATCGATAATATGAAGATGATGGACAGCCAATGTAGATGAATTGTCATAATGAGTGTAAGGGTCCATTACTTTGATGAGATTGATCTCATAACAAAGTCAGATATTATCAAACAAAGACACAATATAATATGCAGATCGAACTTGTTTACAAGAGGATCTACTGAGGCCAGCATCGAGTAATATTAAGAAAAAGATAGAAACTTAAGCAATATCTATTTGAGAACAATAAGAATCATTAAGTCTACTAGCAGTCATATAGTTAACATTCACTAAGGATAATCCATGTTACTGACAATGAGTGAGAATTAGTTAACATCAACGTGAATGCTACAACGGTTAAGCATCATCCAAAGGGAGTCGATAAAGTCAAATGGACATAAATCATTGATTATACTAATCACATGATTAGTTATTTAATGAGCCATAACAAGTAATGATAAGAATAGCAGTTAAAAGGTATACCTCAAAGAATATCGACTAAGTGTGCAAACCGATAGTCCTCAAATATGAAGAGGTGTGATTTGCATCTTAAATCAAAATACGTAATTTTTGGGGAGATGCGATCTAAGGAGATGTGTCTCTTAGAATGCTACCGTTTCGCATTGTGTAAGATATAAGAGGAAGGTCGAACACATTCCCTCATCATCAATTGGAACCATATTTCTTCTTTTTATCCATTCTTGGATCTGCTCGTTGAGCATCTGCCATTCGACATTAACCGGTTGCATAAATACAAGAAAGATTAGAGACAACTCCATTGTTGCAAGTATTAATGTATTATATCAGACATAACAATTTATTCAAAATTGCACAAACAAATCAACATAACATTGTTTTAACATCACATTATCAGTCACATAAGCTAATAGTGGTATCAAATGTTGTATCTCATCGTAAGGATAAGGAGTTCAAGTCAATTGTTCCTTAATTCTAAGACGTGTTCGGAAGGGGACATTACATAGTTTCATGTAAATTTTTGGAAGAGCCTAAAAATATCCATTACAGAATTGAGTTCAACAAGCTTTGGGGTTTTCTTGAAGACATTGCAGTTGCAATGCCTACTACTTTGTCTGGTAGGATGTAGGTTCAGGCTATTCAGCAGATGCAGAGCCAGCCACATGTTTCTACTTGTACATTGCATTAGAGAGCAGGAACGATGTCAGGATCAGCCTTAGGACCTTCATCCACTCATAGTGTTGTGGCTTAATCATGAGAGGGCAAGGGGAAACACAAGATGCAGAGGAACCCCATAGCGGATTGTTCAATGTCAAACTGAAAGATGAGATAGATGATGCCATTGGCAAGTTCTTTGACAATGGCATCCCATTTCATGTAACTCGATCTCCTTATTAATGATGTTGATGGTGACGAGGGGAGGAACATCATATGTGCCACTAGGTGAGCACAAATTGAGGATCACGATCTTGGATAAACACTATGCAAAGATCAATGTTTTGATGGAGAAGATGAAGGCATGTTGGGTGGAGTCTAGATGCAGCATAGTTATGGATGGGTTGACGGACATTAGCCATCATCCACTCATCAACATCACGGTTACATGTGTAAAGGGTCCATACTTTCTCAAGGCGGTTGATTGTTCAAGGCATCCTAAAGATGTTGATTTTCAATTTGAGGTCCTTAGGGAGGCTATTGAGGAGGTTGAGCCACAAAATGTGGTCCAAGCAGTGACAGATGCAACACATGTGTGCAAAGCTGCAGAGAAGATTATTGAAGCAACCTACAAACATATTTGGTGGACTCCATGTTGTGTGCATGCCATGAACAATGCACTCAAGGACATGGGGAAGATTGACTGGATTAGAGTGATCAGCGACACGAGAGACGTACAAATGTTTATCAGCAACCACCACACTTCACATGCACTATTTAGGAGCTTTGTGAAGGAGTTCTTGAAACCATTTGAGACCAGATATGCATCATATTTCATTCTCATGGAGAGAATGATTGAGTTGCAAGTGGTACTGCAACTCATGGTTATGACTATAGAGTGGAATCCATGGGTCGAGGCCAAGTTAAAGCAGGGGAAGAGGATGAGGGAGATAGTGAAGAGTGATGTATTTTGGAGTGATGCAAAATACATAGTCTCTATCATTGCTCTAGTTTTCCAAGTCATTAGATATGGGGATGAGGATGCACCTAACCTTGGAGAGGTGTATGAGTGCATTGATTCTAAGCTTGACAATATGAGGATTGTTGTGCGAGAGAAGAACCCCACTTTAGCATTCTACAACGAGCACATTCAGCCAATCATTCAGCGCAGATGGGACAGGCTAAACACTCCCTTGCATATGGCTGCTTATGCACTAAATCCAAAGTGATACATGCCTAGGCCTAGTAGAGTTACACTGATTCAAGATAATGAGGTGAAGGCAGGGTTCTCCAAGTGCATTGATGAGATGTATGATGTTAATAGTGCTAGCGAGATTCGCACTAAGAGAATGAAATTCGCCACTCTTAAGGGTTATTCGGATGCAGCAAAGATGGATATACGAACTATGGCACAAGAGGACCCGATTTTGTGGTGGAACTGTAATGGACAAAAATCAAAGACTACCACACTAGCCATTCGTCTGCTATCGTAGGTTTCTAGTTCTTTAGCTACAGAGAGGAACTAGTCTACTTTTAGCTTATTCCACTCTCTTAAAAGGAATCAACTTACCTCTATAAGAGCAGAGAAGCTAGTGGTTGTACATAGTGCCTTGCGTCTCATTGACTGCAAGACACATGTGTACAAGGAGAATCCAACAACATGATGGGATGTAGAGCCAGATGAGCCATCACAAATTGATAAGGATCAGGATGTTACGGCTTTAGATGCAGTGTTGGTTGTTCATTTGACGAATCTTGACCGTGAGGAGTCCAGTAGTTCCAGTGATGAGGAGTTTGCCTTGAGGGACGATTAGAGGTCTCCCTTGAATGCATTTTGACATTTTGTACTTGTTTTGATATCAAGCTACTCATTGTAATCATCTTTATGATATTTTCGATATAATAGAAATCTTCCATTCACCGATTCAGTGATTTCATTTGTCAATTTGAAATTTTATTTAGTATTCTTAGCTCTATTGATATTCAATGTTCATTGTTCAATGTTCAAGTATTTAGTATTTGGCATTTGCAATTTTTCTATTTTACTTCTTAGACATCTTTTCATAACTAGCATTTCAATTACTATATGTATAGTATATAGTATATACAGCACCGCCTCCCGCCATACCCAAATTTAGGCCCTTTGTCCCCTGTCCCTGAAGCCTGTCCCGACGTCCCCCCATCCCACTGTCCATAGTTACAAGACTCGGACTCGCCTCGGACTCGGCAAGGTCGGATCGACCTCGGACTCAACAAGGACTCGGCAAATCGAAAAACCCAAGAATTTCAAAGATTTTTAAGGATTTAAAGCATTTTTCATGCATCATTTAGTCAATTAACATCAAATACACAATAATTGAGATAAATAGAAGCTACTTTGCAGTGTTGCACACATATACAAGTTTATAACTTTACATAGATCGCGAAAGTATAAAGTTATAAACTGTTAAACTAATATTTGGATATTGACTGCATAATATCAAGCATGCATGACTGCAGCGATTTACCATTGGGCTGGAATTTCAGAATATTGTGATAATGTTTTCCCCATTTTATCCCATCTTATGTAAGGAAATTCTTTGATTTTTTGAGGAAGTCAGATTCTACGTATCAAAAGTAAAATAGTTGGGTGATTTATTTTTTTCCAAGCAGAGACCTTGACAATTAAGCATCCATGCAGATTGAGAGCATTATTGTCTTTAGCTTTTAGCTCTCTAAAATGTCTGGTCACTCTGTAAGATAGATCAGTTCCTTTATTATTTTTTATTATCATATGACAGGTGTAGACAAAGTTGGAATTCATCTCCTCTAAACAATGAGCAAGGAGATGAACTCAGGATGTTAAATCTTTCTTTGTTTGGTCACTCTGCAGTCTGCACAATGTTGAGATAGGTGAATTCTAAAAGCACAAATAATTTGTTTTTATCCACAAATAGGAATATGCTAGGAGTTCTTTCTTTTCAGCCAGATAAGTGAATATTTGAATTTGTGATGCTTACTATTGGCGAAGCAAATATTTGACTAGTTCAAAAACACTTAGATAACACCAAAAATATGGCTCATATATTGCTAAATGAGAGTTTTATTCACCAAATAAACATATTATTTTGGCAGAGTCCTGGGCTCGGGACTCGGCGAGTCCAGAGAGTCCACGGACTCGGCGAGTCCGACTAGACTCGGGCGAGTCCGAGTCCAGAGTTAGTTAGACTCTGGAGACCCGACTCGCCTTGGGACTCGCAGAGTCCTGTAACTCTACCGTTGTTCCCGACAAGTGGTGGAACATTGTGTAAAACCAAAACATCTAAGAAGATAACCAAGACCAAAGAAAGAACCTACAAATCAAAACATGTATCAGGTCCTTCTACACACCCTATAAATGCTAGGTTGTGATAAGTATGATCTCCTCCAAAACACCCCAAAGAGAATAGCATCAACAACACCCATTTATTCAATCCAACAGATCAAATAAAACATATATCATGTAACCAACATGGATGTAAGCTTCTCAAGCCAAAGAAGATCAAACCAAATACATCCCAATCCAAGGGAATAAGCCCAATGCATCTCCTAAACTCAACATCAATGAAATGACTCACAATGCATAAGGAGATAAACATGTCATACTCCTCAAATGAACCCTCCAAAACTAGATAACTATACCTCAAGATCCATACGCATGAGAAGACAAAGCATCAAACATAATGCATCTGAAAGAAATAATTGGCAATACCTATCAAATGATAAACTACAAAGTAGAACATGAGTAGGGGATGAGAATGCTCCTCCAAGATATCCAAGTCATCATGACTCATCCAAGAACAATTTCCTCATAGGTCCACATTAAACGCATGTCCAACCAAAGTGTAGGCTCCTTGGACTTTTAGTTGAAACCTCATAAAGAGTAAATATCTCAACAAACGTATCTAATCAGAAGAGAACTCCAAGCCTCACTATGTCTCCAAGCATCCATGAGCACTTGTAACTGATCAATACATGCCAAACTCCAAAATGCAACATAGCATCATCATGAGGCAATCAAGAAAATGATCATGTACTCTATACCAAGAGAACCAACAAGATCAATGCCACAACTTCAACCTAGGAATCAAGAACATATCATGCACATGTATCATGCCAAAACTCTAAACTAGAAATCAAGAGTATACCATGACATAATAGAAACCATCTTGTCAAAACAAGGATCACATGTCAAAAGACAAAGCATGAACAACACCTCAACCAAACACTCAAAGAGTCCCCCATGGCTCTAAGATGTCAACATCTCCAAATCACCTAAAGATAATCATCTCCTATCAATGAAAACCAAAATGCCAATGAACCCTTATCGCAAATGAAACATAATCCAAGAGTTCATCCATGACAAAAACACACATTGCAGAAAATCATCTACCGCCAAATGGTGAATCCAACATCACTGCCACAAGCTCCCACAAGACCATGACATCGAGCTCTCCATAGCATCATAACAAACCATCCTCTAATTGAAGATTATTTGTGGGCCCAATACATCAAAGAGCTCAACACCAAGAGCTCTAAAAGAAAGTCAAACCAAGATCTCCAAACCAAGAAGATACAACACCACCAAACATCACTATCACAAGCTCCCACTAAAGTGTGTGAACAAGCTATCCATGACATCATTACAACAATCTCCAAACTAAAGATCAGCCAAAGGCCCAAACACAATCAAAGAAGTCAACCGCAATATTATGAGCTCACAAAAGGCAAAGTAAAACCACGACCCTCAAACAAGAAGATACACTACCAAAACCAATCAGGAATTAATCCAACGCCACGAAAAAATCACCTGCATAAACAATCATGTCATGCCAAAATCCCAAAAGCAACGACCATCCATGACACCATGATCACCACCAATTGTACTAGCATCAAACTCACACCGTGTCACACATGTATGAATCATACATAGTCAACAACAAAGGTTCCGCATAACCTAGTAACACCATTTTTCCTCCTCAACATGACAAACAAACAAGCAAACAAAGTGACTAAACCAAGCCACCAATCTGAATCTGTATCAACATTGAAAGGTCTATGGGTACAGACAGCCTACATTCAAAACATATATGCAACCTATAAGTGTAGACCGCCTACAACATTGGACAACTTGTTAAACCAACAAAGCAGCATACAAATCAAACCATGTCAAATGAAAGTAATCTGAGATGTTAATATGAGTATACAATGACACAAACACCAAATCACCAAGATTCTATTTACCATAAGTTCACAAAATCACCATAGTCACAAGAATCCATAAACAGATCAGATGGAAATAACAACAAATAAATCATGCCAAAACAGCTCCAGACCTAATCCACTATGTAGTTCTTTGAACAAACTTTCCGTCAACTATTGGAAGTCCAAAATCCAACTCCGTTTGCACAAATTACGACCTCTCCAAGTCAAAAGGGAACATATGACTTCCAGCAAGCATTCCACTATCAAAATGGAAAATTCTGGAAAAATAATCACACCATTAGTGTTTAGAAGCACCTACCAACAAGTATCAGAAGTAGAAAAAAGTCACCATATCCTCAAGTTATGCTCAGTTGAATGGAAACTAACAATTCTGCTATACAAGGCAAATCAAAGGTGGCTCAACGGTGGCCCCTGAGTGACCTGTGGGCATTTGTAGATTCTTTGGAAAAGGTTATGAATTCCTCCTTCACAAAGTGGGCTTAGCCAAGGGCATGGACAGGGCCTACATGCATTGTTCATCAAACCAAAAGAAGAAGACATGGACTGCATATAGCTGACTGAAACATAATACTGCATACTGTATATACATCTTTACATAACTTTTTTTGGTCTGTTAAAAAGTTTGTCGTTTATGCTGTGGCCATGTGGCATGGCCTCCTCTCTATGCTTTCAATGTCATTTTCCATTGCTCAGAAGGAAGAAATCTTATGCAAAAAAAAAAAAATCTGGTATTATATTAATGAAAAGGGTGAGGACCTATCCCTCGTTTAATTAATCAATGAAAAGGCATTGACATGTTTCAACAATAAATATAGCCACCGTAAGAATCTGCACAAAGAAAGTTTTTCTCTTGCACTTGTTTGTAGTTTGCTCAAGGTACACAAAATATACTTTGTTATTTGTTTTGCTAATTTGCACTCTGTTTCTCTATCATTTGGGAGTGAGCTCAATATTAAAATGAAAATCTGATGTGGCTATACAGTTCGGAAGGAAGCCAACTACAAATTTTGAACAAACTTAGTCTATCGATGACCTAATTCTTCAGTTCAATAAACTTTGTAAAAAAATTGTGCTGCAATAACTTCTCCTGTATGTTTTACAAACGATGAATTTGTGTTGCAATAACTTCTCCTGTATGTTTTACAAACAGTGAATGAATGTGGCCATATTTGTATAGGAACAAATAGAAAACTTTTTAAGAGGTGTTACCCCTCACCTGATGCATTAAATTCAGTTTTTAGGAAAAAAGAAAATATAATTCAGAGTTGTCAAGACTCTAGGGTCAAGAGCTTGTAGCGCATTTACTTATTGATAACATTTTAGAAATGCCTGTAGGAGGCAGATTAATCATTCGGGTTCCCCTAATCTGCATGAAAGGATGCAGACCATTAAAAGGTACTTGGTAATTCATAAGTGCCATTGACTTTGAAAGAGTACACCACAAGGTAACATGAGACCAACTTGGTCATCTAAAGTGTTGCTACGGCCACCATGGCTATTGAATGAGCCTACCCTTAGAGAGGAAGAGGCGGAAGGGGGAGTTTGACTAAAAGAGATTATTCGGTGAGGTGATTTAAGACCAACTTAGGAATGTAAAGTGTTGTACAGCCAACATGGCTATTGGATGTTCTTTGAGAAAGAGAGAAGTTTAATAAGAAACCAAACCCATCATAGGGATATAAGGGAAGAGTAAAAAGACAGTCATCTTGAACTGATCTTCTTGATGTTCTTTTTCTAATGAAAACATTGGTAGAAGATCAAAATATTCGAAGTTCAATCCTTATTGAGAGAACGAGGCTACATAAATAGAGAGGATGGCAAGACAAAATTAGGCAGTCGTATTAACTTTGAAGTTTCATTCTTCATCTTTATTGCAATATGGTGTAAATGGTGGTCATTCAAATATTGATTATATATCAAAATGCCCAAGAACGTGTGCCTATGCTTTCTCGTTCTTTCAGCAGTAAGTACCAAAACCAACATTTTTAAGAGAAAGAGTGGTGGTCGATCTCTTTAACCTTGGTTGGCCCAAAATTAAAAATTGCATATGAAGGAAAGAGCTACTTGCTTTAACTTATTTGTTTGTAAAAAAAATCTGCTTGTTTTTCCACAATGATATCCCGTTTCTCGAACCTCTTTTATTTCATGTTTTGGGGCTCAATTTTCATTAAAAATGATTAAACTTAAATGGCTACTCAGTTTTCATCAAAAATGATTCTAAAATACAAACCGAAGAATAACAAGTATTCATCATATTTACCTTCCAGGGCCATAATGTCATGATAGATGTCTCAGCCATTGAAAAGAACGCTGACAAGCACAATAGTGCAGTTATGATCAATCCCTGGTCCCTAAAAACACTCAGAACCTGCAAAACTTTAGGCCACATGAGCTTCCATAAAGCTTTCATGTTTGCTGCTAGCTGCTGGTGAGTTGGTGCTGGAAGACTGTCAAGCGCATAAGCTGCTCTGCATCTGAACAAAAATGCAGCAGCAAATGAAATTGCCACCAATACTGATAGTGTCTGCTTTGATATTTTGGGGGTCCTGAGTGCTGTCTCAGAAACTGCACTTAATTGTAGAGGTTTTTCTTTTCCTGTGTTAAATCTGGCAAAATCCACAAGAGACATGGCATTCCGATGCATATTGGGAATCACACGAGACATTTTGGGGATGGTCCAACACATTTTTGGAATAAGCCAAGACATTTTGGTGACCCTTCTTGTGAAAGGATTCAACCGTTTTCCTTGGGTTCCATGAAATGAAGGTGGACAATGGAATAAGAGATTCCTGGTTTGATTGAACTCCATATTTGTAAATGGAGTAATAGTTATAGGACACTGATATAAACTCCCTGTCATGATGATGATGGTTAAACCCTAGCTAAAGCCTCCCTCCATTTTGGCTGCTCTGCAATTTGAGCACATCCACAACATGTCTTCTTCCCATCAAAGAGTAGACTGTTTAGAGTGATAGATTAAGTGACGAATTGAATACCTTTTCCCTGGTAAATGTCGATGATGCCATACTCATATAGACTTCTGTAAAAAAATTATCGATTGGAGTTTGCATCGCACCTACCGAGCAACGAAGATTCGGCCACCATAGTCCACAAAGCTATTTATTGAAAAATAATTAAATAGTTTTTAAAGATAAGAAGATTAATGTATGGGAATGCATCCCATGTAATATAAGTTTTTCTTGCGTTTGTCACATTTGTTAAAATAAATTCAGCAACTATATTAAATTTAAATAGAATTGAAGTCTATGTGGCTTGATGGTCTTTTACAATATAGATGAAAAATAACTTTTTAAAATTGAATTTTTTTTTGGCTTCTTGGATACCATAAAAATTCGTACATTCAAGGTAATCGTTCATATTTATAAATAGTATATTTATATTTCGTAAAAGATGTCCAAAGATATCATTATGGAGACAATTATTTTTTGTCCATTATTCTATTTAGAAAATTATTATTATGTTATCAATTGTAATTAATATTAAATTGTTATTATTTTATAATTAATATTAAATTATGACTATTATATGCTCTCGTTAATTGGATTTGGCTAATTTTTCAAACAATATTAGAGCAGGGGTAAAATGGGAAGCTCCAGAAATTAGTTGGGTAAAGATAAATTTTGATGGTGCATCTAAGGGTAACCTAGGTTTGAGTAGAATCGAATGTGTTGTCTGAGGTTTATTGGGAAAGTTCTTAGGAGGAAGTAAATTCCCTTAAGAGTAATGATAAATATCAATGTTGAATTCAGAGTGGCTCTCATGCGTGTGAAGTGTGAAATTGAATTGAAGGTGAAGAAACTTCATTTGGAAGGTGACTTACTTTGGACAGTAAATACAATCAAACAAAGAACCGCAACTAATTGGAGAGTATGGAAATGGCTCAATTTGATCTAGGAGTTAATGGACAAATTTGAGGATTTTGGAGTTACTCGTGTATATAGAAAGGGCAATGAGATAGTCGATGAAATGGTCAAATTGGGGAAAGAAAAATAAGAAATAAAGCAGTGAGTGGGAGAGTATGGTTATGTGATGCAAATAGGAGTAATGGTGACATTTGGATGTGGATTGAGATGTAGGTGTTATGATGAAGGGCAAGTGATAAGGTTGGTAATTACTCATTGGCATGGGAATTGGTGAATTGCTCTCAAATAATGAATAACGCAAGACTTTGCCACGGGGTGAGTTGATTGGTTGGTGGGGGCAATATGATTTGCGTGGGGGTCCTAGGGTCCACGTGGCATGAGCTTTGGCCTCTTCCTCAACCACCTCAATATATCGAAGCTAGATTATACAATATGGCAAAAGATTTTTTGGATATCACTATGAGTTTAAAGTAATTTTTAATGAGATGGGATGGACGTTTTGGGGTTTGGGCATATGGGGCATTGATTGCCCAAGAAGAAGTATCACGATAAAAATATTGAAAAGCTCAATGTTTACCACTGTGAAAAGTGTTACAAATTGGCTCTATGGCTATAGTCTAGTGAACTATTGACTGAAAGGGGTTGTCATCTATGGACACACTGGTGAGAGTGCTTGGCAAGAGAATACAAATGGCATTTTTGGGGAAGATTGATGACAGATGACTGGGGAAGATTTTTAAGTCGGGTCATTGCCTGATAATGCATGTCATACGACTGATGTTGAGGGTGGACTATCTTTGGGCGAACCATCACAACAGGGTGAATTCTGTTAAGTTTTAGGATATCTGCAAATGTAATAGCACTCTATGTTATATGTGTTTTCCAAATGCAACAATCTCTCTTTCATTTATATTGAGAATGAGGATAGGAGAGACATGTCCCTTCGTGGGACATGTCTATTCATTATTATTTATAAGGAAGGACATGTCTCTTCCCATTAATTATAATTTAATCAATCTTATAATATTTCATCAATCAATTATTAATTAAGAATAATTATTTAATAATTTAATATTAAATATTAAATTTCATATGATTAATAATAATATAACATATATATTATATTACTATTAATCAACATATATTATATGTATTCTAATGATCATACGACTGAAGCTACAAACATTAACACTCCCTCTTAGCTAGGGAGGATGATCAAACAAAATGTGTACTGGTCTCCTGTCTCAACACTTATGACCCTTACTATAGCTACACAAAACATCAACACTCCCTCTTAGCGAGGGAAGATAAAATTAATCAAAACGCAATTCACAAAAGATCCATTACTTTTAAGAGAGAAGATATCACTTCATCGTGATATTAAGAGATATGGTCTGGCCAAGAATATCAAGTCTCACGATATTCACCATAACTGAAAGATTGTTTTAGATATCACCTCAATATGATATCAGAGATATGGTCTGACCAAGAATATCAAGTCTCGTGATATTCACCATAACTCAAAAATTTCCATAGGTAATATATCCTTAATGTAAGGTATCATCTATTGTGATCTGTTTCAGTCATCACACAATGTTTATCACAATAGAAAGTCAATGGTTTGTTTAAGGAACTAAATCCACCATGCACAAAATCATCTATTTTGATCTATGTCATCCATCACACGATGTCTATCACAATAGAAGGTCAATGGTATGTTTAAAGAACTGGATCCACCATGCAGGAAATCATCTATTGTGATTTGTTTCAGCCATCACATGATGCCTATCACAATAGAAGGTCAATGGCCTGTTTAAGGAACTAAATCCACTAACAAGAAATCATCTATTGTGATTTGTTTCAGCCATCACACGATGTCTATCACAATAGAATGTCAATGGTCTGTTTAAGGAACTGAATACACCATGCAAGAAATCATCTATTGTGATTTGTTTCAGCCATCACACAATGTTTATCACAATAGAAGTTCAAGTTATTGTAAGATCGGCACCTTTCAATAACTCTTACAAATACAAGTGATAATCATTTGGAAGTCGTCACTTCCTTATGATGTACATAGGAGGTAGGCCCATTTAAATTATATAGTCACACATATGGACTTTCCAACTCCCTTTGAATATCAATCATTTGATCTCCTCATCAATGATGCTTTTGATAAAGCATCAGACTCCATTTGAATCTGACGTCAATTCTCCTTTTCCTGCAAGAGCATCCTCAGAAAAGATCAAGGCAAATAGCTTTTATAGTACGTATAGAAATACAAATAAGAGAGATACTACAATGA
>MU227631.1:291760-302079 GCA_018584345.1 Thuja plicata | reverse complement strand
TAGATAAATATAATATTCAAGGATAATAAATACTTATCTGCACATCAACATCCTTGACACAAGTTGCTTCAATGAAGGTCCATATACATCAAATCATAAAACACCTTCTCAGATTATTTGAGAGACAACTCCCATTTTAATTATCTCCCCACTAAGATTGGTTCAATTAGAAATGTAAAATTGGTTATTATTCTCCTCCCACAATGTACAATTCCCACTCTTATATGGTTGAACAATTCTCATGTCTTCTTATGAAATGACTAGATTTCTCCAAGAGAGGTGACACTCTATAATTGATGCTTTCTTTCTAGAAAGAGATGCCCTTCCTTGAATGCATGCTTCTTTGTTAATGCTTGACCACAATTATAACAAATTAATATATCTCTTTAATGAAAGTTGCTTCAGGAATTTCAGTGGAAAACTATCTAGTAGCTTGAGAGACTAGGATAACTGAATTTGAGTGGTGAGGCGAGTGACAAGATGTTGACTTGGTTACCGAGATTGTGAGGAGATTGCTCTTGTTGAGAAATAAGTCCCTAGGACTAAGACATCGATTGATTCCAAGCTTTGGTGGCTAGATGCCAATTGAGATGAGTTGCACAAGGTCATGAAAGCGACTAAAAGTGCACTCATGTAATGAAGGGAGTCAAAGCCTCTGTAGGCAAGATAGACAAGCTATGCATTGATAGGTGGAGTGTTAGTTACAAGTGACGCCTATTTCCTAGGTTTTTACCACTTAGTAGAATTGTTATTTTTTCTACCAAGGTGTCTGTTTACCAGGTTTTCACCAAGGCACTTCTTTTTTTGCTTTTTCAAAATTTTTGTAATTTTTCATTTTTGTTTTATTTTATTGTGTGATCCATCAAGGTGTTTATTTTCCAAGTTTTCACCACGATGATCATTTTTTCAAGACTTTTTCTAATGTTTTTTTTATTCATCTATTTTTCTGTTATTTTTGGTATTTTTTCAGGATCATTTTCTTTGTACAGGAATTGTTATTTTCTCATAATCCCTAGATGTAAAAAATTTTCAGGGGGATTGTGTTGATTGGATCAAGAAATGTTTCCCCTTCCGAAGTTGATAGTTGATAGGCTCTAGAGCCAAATGCTACAATAATTATGAAGAGAGCAAGCCAGTTGGGTTTGAACTTTCTCTTTTGTTCTCAATTGTGTTGATTCTTTGGATTTTCTCTAAGCACAAGATCACCGACATGAAATTCTTGGTATCTCACTTTTTTATTATAGCCTCTAGACATTATTTTCTAATAGACCCTCAGATGTCAAATTCTCATTATCTCCTCTCGTCAAGCAGTTATAATCCCTGGATTATAGAAATATGGTAATCTTCATCAGTTATGAGCCCTTGCAAAGAGACCCTGAGTGACGGTATCTCTACCTCAATAGGTAATACTGATTTTGCACCATATACCAAGGAAAATGGTGTTACCCATGTATGCATTCTGATACTAGTCTGATAGGCCCATAAAGCTAGATTCAATTGGAGATGCCATTTTTTTCCCAATTTTCTCATTGTCCTATGTAAGATTTTCAATATGTTTTTGCTCAATGCTTCAACATGTCCATTTCCTTGCATGTAGTAGATAGAAGAACAATGTTGGGTAATATGGAATTTCTTACACAATTCATCAATATATTTGTTCTTGAATTTTCCCCCATTATCTATTATGATAGAGGAAGGTATCACGTACCTGCAAATAATATAGTTCAGGATGAACATTGATACTTATTTTCCCGTCGCCTTGAAAGTGGGACTACTTCGACTCACTTTGTGAAGTACTCAATGGCTGTGATGATGAACTTGTGTCTATTAGATGAAGGATATATTTGACCTACTATGTCAAAGGCCCATTGTTGGAATGACTAGTGTGTGATAAAAGGTAACATATCTCGAGCGGGAGCGTGGATCAGGTTCCCATTTAGTTGACATTTCTCGCAAGATTTGGTGAACTGAACAACATCCTTCTCCATGCAAGGCTAGTAGTACCCAACCCTTAGGAGTTTCTTGGCCAACAAGAGACCATTCGAATGAGACCCGAAAATACCTTCATGGACTTCCTTTAGTGCACATTTAGACTCTTCGCGTTCTAGACTCCTAAGAAGAGTATCGTCTAGACCTCATCTATATAAATTGTTAGCGATGATCAAGTAACACGATGCATTTCTTATAAGGTTTCTCTTTTCATTTCTAGATAGTTCATTAGGAACTATTTGATCTCGTAGGTATGCATATATCTAGCTGTACCTAGAGGACTTAGTGCCCACAATTGAACATACTATATGGGATTTTGGGGTATCATAGGCTGGAAAGGGAAGTTCTTCCACTAGGAAGTCATAGCGGAACCGATGTTCTTCCAATTTTAACATTGAGGCTAAAGTAGCCATGGCATCAATTGCTTTATTTTCTACTCTTGGGATATGCTAGAAGGTGATAAAGACAAAGTACTTATTTAGGTCATCAACCATTCTTTTGTATGGTGTGAGCTTTTCATCCTTAGTCTAGTATTGATCATTAAATTGGTTGATCACTAACTAAGAGTCTCCATAAATATATAGTAACTTGATGGCTAACTTTTGTCCATTACCAAGGCTTCATACTCGACAATATTATTCGTGCAAGGAAAATCCATCTTGTGAGATTTAGGGAGTTTGTATCCTTGCAGAGTTATAAAGAGTACACTAGCTCCAAACCCTTTCTATGTGAATAATCCATCAAAGGAAATTTTCCTTGGGTGTTCCGTAAAATGTAGGATAGCTTCATCGAGAAGTTCAGTGATCAGCGGTTTATTGTCTTGAAGAGGAGCATCCATCAGGTGATCAACAATGACTTTCCCCTTGATGGCCTTTCTATTTATGTATTCAATATCAAATTCAATGAGTATCATCACCCATTTTTCTAGTCAACCAGTCAAGGTTACTTTGTTTAATAAATACTTTAAAGGATCAATCTTTTCAATCAACTTGATGGAATGTGCCACCATGTAATATTGGAGCTTTTGCAAAGCAAATACAACTGCTAAGCAATTTTTTTTGATGATTGTGTAATTGTGTTCATAAGACACCATTGTTCTTTTGATGTAGTAGATTTCTCTTTCCTTTCCTGTTTCATCATGTTGTGCCAACAAAGCTCCAAGCGATGTTGTCGTAGCAGATATATATAGCAGAAGAGATTTTCCTAATATGGGTGCCATTAGAATAGGTGGATTTACTAAATACTCCTTGATTTTTTGAAAGTGTTTTTCACATCCCTCATCCCATTTGAATTTTATGCCCTTATGTAATGTCTTTGTAAAGGACTGAGCTTTCTCTGCTAACTATGAGATGAATCTTCTGTTTGATTCTAGCTACCCTTGCAATGTTTTGATTTGGCTTATATTCCTCGGTGGTTGCATCTCCATTATTGTTATCGCCTTTTCTAGATAAACCTCAATATACCCAAGGAGCTTGCCATTTATTACACCAAAGGAACATTTCTTTGCATTCAACCTTTACTTGAACTGTTCCATCCTGTCAAAGATTTTATCCAAGTCAGCCAGGTGTGTAGTTCTTTTTGCTGATTTTGTCAAGGTGTTGTCAACATAATCTTCAGTGTTCTTGTGCATCATATCATGGAATATGGTCGTCATAGCTCTCTGGTATGTTGCTCTTACATTCTTAAGACCGAAAGGCATAAATTTCCAATAGAATGTACGCCAAGCACAAGTAAATGTCATCTTTTCCTTATCCTCAAGTGTTATCTCTATCTAGTTGTAACCTGAGATGCCATCCATAAGGGAATACATCTCATATCCTGTTATGAGGTCCACAATCATGTCGATGTTAGGAAGTGGGAAGTCATCTTTGAGACAAGCTTTGTTTAGATCTCAGAAGTTTGTGCAGACTCTGATTGATTTGTCATTCTTAGAAAGAGGCACAATATTTGAGATCTAGTCGACATACATGATAACTCTGATGAATTTTTCTTTCAGAAACTTCTCTAACTCATCTTTGACCAATAGTTCCACATGAGGGTGCATTTTCCTAATCTTTTGTCTGACTGGTTTTACTCAAGGAGCAATGGATAAGTGATGCATTATCAACACTTCGTCGAGTTGTGGCATATCCGAGTAGGACCAAGCAAAGTTAATCTTTTTGCTCACGAAAAACTGAGTGAACTATTGTTTCTCTTCTTCGGACAAATACTATGCCAAATATATCAATTAAGGTGATTTTATTGTTACCAAAATGACCGACTGTGTAGGCTCTATGAGTACTGAAGATCGCTCTTGAAAGTGATTAGGCAAGATATCAAGCTTCCCATCCTTTGGCGCCTCTAAGAGGTTTTCACCATTGGATACATCATTTGTTTTTACTATTTTAGGTTTTGACACTGCCACAAAGTGGTTTTCACCACCATACCTCCTTTTCTTTTTATTCTTCTTTTTAAGGCTGAGAAACTTGATATCCCCCTCCATCATGTTCACACTCATTGCACTGGTGGAAGAGGGAAGAGGCTCAATGGCATTTAGATAGCATGCCAAGGCGTAGTCATTTGGGTAAGAAGTTAGGTTCACAAGTTCTCTTTGTTTCCACTCAATAAGTTCATGATGTACTAGGGACAAAGATCCAGTAGGTTCTAAAGATAGCACCACATTATCATGATCAAGGCTTTCGACTAGTAAGAAAAGATCTATTACATCACTCTCTGAAGGACTACCTAGACGATGAAGTGTCCTAACATCACTATTAGAGTCATTGTTAGTATTACACAGACCTAACTCGTTTGATCTAACACTAGAATTTTGATTCTCCTCCCAAGTAGCCATTCATTCAAGAAAAGTTATTAATGGAATAATTTCAATTCTTGATGTGGATCTAGTTCTAATATTGAGATTCCTGGAATTATCTCCAAAGTTCCAATTTATGCTTTGGGGAAGGACTATTGTCTAGGTAGCATTTGAAATTTCCCCTTGTTCAAACTGATGTGCATATTTACGAATGACATCAACCTCAATTTCTATTGTAGCATCCAAGAGGGAATCCCTTTCGTACTCATTATAACTTGTTTCCATAGCATGAGGCATATATAGTATATGAGTAGCGGCGATTGGTTTCCCCTAGTAAGGTTGTCGTCCTTCTAGGTCATTCTCCATACCTTGACTAAATTTGTACTCATGAGAATCGGTTTGTGTGTACTTATTAGATTTGCTCTTGAAATAGAATGTGGGTGTGCTCTCCCAACACAAAATATGAATCCCACTTGATAATAGATGACGATTTAAGATGCAAGCTATTTGAGATGACGTGAAGAACTCAAGAACAAAGTATGAAGAACTTTGCCTCAAGCTTCCACAAAGAAATGCAAATGCAAATGCTAAGCTAAGATATTATGCAAGATCAAGCTAGATTTAAGATTCATTTTCCATTCCTAACATGTAATATCTAAGTGCTTAAGATTGAGATGAACTAAGAACATGAAAAACAATCCAAATTATAGAGCTATGTTAGCATGATAACAATGCATAAAAACAATGGAGGATTTGCTCTTGCCAAGGCTCGTATTTATAGCTTTTTGGAAAGAAGGCAAGAGCTTGGGTGAGGTGGAGTATATGTGGAATCCACATAGATGTCACATGGAGGAAACAAGGGAAAAATGACATGCCATGCAAAAATTTAATCCAAGCTTTTAAGTTTTGATAGGCTCAAGGTTGCTCACACATGTGTGAGCAACCTTGGAGAAAGGAGTGGGGGACCAAGGTGTAAGAACATTTAAGGAAGTTGGGAGGTTTCCTTGGGAGGAGTTGCTCACCTATGTGTGAGCAACTCGTTAGCACTTAAAAGAGTAGGAATCGCCTTTTTAGCCTCATTAAGTGGGATTTGTGGATTCTTTAGTGGGAAAGTAGGTTTAGAGAGTGAGGTGATGGATGTAGAGTAGGAGTAGAGTAGGCTTAGGGTAGGGATCTAGATTGGATTAGGATTAAATTTAAATTATATTTAAATTTAATCATAGCTTAGAAGAATATTAGGATGTGGAGGAAAATAAATAAATTATAATTTTATTTAAAAGGGGGATTTTGATGAGGAACATATATTAAATGTAAATTTAATATATTAGGGAAGGGTATTTAAATTATCTTTAGATACCATAGAATAATGAATTAATTTAATTAAATCAATAGATGAATGTAACAAAAATAGTTAATTAACTTAGAATTAACTATAATGCTAAGGGAATATTAATTAAATTAATATGAGTGTGCAAGGACAATTTTAGATGTCTACTTTTTGCCCCTCTTTGATGCGGCATTGAAAGTAATGTCGGGTCAAAGAAAAGAAAATGAGATGTCCCAGAAAGAATAGGAGGACCTAGGGCAACAATGGTGAAGGATGGTGCCCCTCGAGAAAATAATGTAAAAAAATTTCTCGAAAAGGGTGGAAAGAGAGGAGAAAGACTAATTGCATGACATATCAAGAAGGACCAGGGCGAAAAATGGGGACCGGGGCAAAAACGAGTCCCAAAGGGCCTTGAAATAGGCCCTTGGGGCCCTGGGAGAAGTCATTTTCCCTCATGAAGGGCAAAAGGAGAGAGAGAAGCAAGAGTGATGGCTGACCCTCGAGACCATGGCCAGCTTGGAGAGCGCATCCAGACCTACCAGGGACCTACAGACATAGGACCACCAGTGAGTCTGACATGCCCTACTTGTTAAGTTATGAATTTTGGCATTTAGTTAGCATTTATGGCTTGAAAGGGGGAGAAAACATGGTTAGAGTGTAGATGACAATCATTCGATGGACGTCTATGCAGATGATGATCAATCGATCATCATCGATGCATACGACGATCGAGTGATCATCGTCTGTGAAGATGCCTGATCAGGGATCGACGTCTACAAAGGCAGAAGGGGGGAGTGAAGATGACGAATTAGAACTATCATCTACACAGGCAGAGAGATGACGACCTAAACCATCATCTCTGTAGATTGACATATACGTCGATCGGCGTCCGTGCGGGTTGATTGGCGTCTGTGCCGATTGACCCAAAAAAGCCAGAATTAGAGGAAGAGGAGACAAGGGAAAGAAGAATTGATTCCCTAGACTAGCAGAAAGGCCTGACATGATTGACTTGTGTGTACAGGAGGATATAGTACCATTTTGATCCTGAGAGTCTTGGCTTAACACAATGGCACTATCGGATCAATTGATGGGAGAGGAGTGGGGACAGGTCACCTTGTGCGACCTGGAGCATGTACATCTGTGGCCACAATCGAGAGTGCATAATGTGCTAATGACAATATTGATTAAGAGGTGGCACAGTCTGACCTCGAGCTTTCACTTCCCGACAGGGGAGCCTACCATCACCCTTTACGATGCCTGGCGGATATATCATGTTTCGATCCGGGGGTCGATACCAGAGTATGTACATGAGGGTTCAAAGCCCTATCTATAGACAACATTTGGGCAACCATACACCCAAATTTTGACATCGAGACAGTGGATTTCCTGGAGCGCAGCAATGGTAGCAAGACCACAACTGCGTTGAGTGGCTCTGTACATGGCAGGGTTAGCTAGGGGACGCATGATGCCTGATCATGCTGGACATGGGTTCCCAGTTGGATGGACATGGGTACTTAGTTCCATGCTAGAGGCCGAGGGGGAGCAATATTGCTAGGGATATACAATCCTCGGCCATCTTTACTATGATTTACATATGTGTGCCTATCGAAAGGGTAGGACACTGGGGGTTGGGGTTACATTACCATTGGTATGGGCATGGGAGCACATCGCAATGGTGTGCCCCATTAGACAATAGGAGACCAGAGCGAATTACATTTCATATGCATGCAGATATTGCCCGCCTATCAGTTATGAGTTGACATACTCCGTCGGTCATTAGCGGAGGACTTTAGATGAGATGCAGTGGATAGAGTGGGCATCATTTGCAGGATGCGAGGCATGGGAACACACAGACCTATGATAATAGGTATATATAGAGGACGGGTGGTTAGACACCTATTTCATGAGGACCGATTATTGGCTCGTTGGGAGGACAAAAAATATGATCTCTTGACACATCCCATCATGGGTACAATGACAGTTTGGACAGGTACAGGATGTTGTGTTGGATGGGTTTCCACACCAGGCCACTAGTGACACAGGAGGTTGGTAGTGTATGGGGGATGGGGGTAGACCTGAGGGGAGATCAGTCATCATGGCTGGGGATGATAGCAGTGACATAGTATTGGGCACAAGAGTCAGTTAGGGATGAAGGGATCACACCAGCGTACGCTTAGTGGTGGGACATTCATAGGAAAATTAGATTTACTATCATAGGGGTTGTGCAAGCTGATGAGCAGCTGGCGAGAGGAGGGGACGGTACAGGTCAGGATGGTGATGATGATGGAGGGGATGGATAGAGTGGAGGGGGTGGTGGCTAAAGAGTAGCAACACAGAGGCGGCGTGGGACAGTGCAATTACCAACAAGCAGAGTGTTGACAGTGATCCAACCAGGACAGGTATAGGGATAGGGGCCACAAGGGCCAACTCTATAGGTATAGGGATAAGTACCATAGGTTCCCATATAGGGATAGGTACCACATGGGCCCACCTACCAAATTCATAGCCCAGGAGACACATGATATTGTTGTGGCAAAGCGTGACAACCTGCAAATAGAGTTGAGGCGGGTGCAGGGATTGTTAACCACTGCTCATGCTACTAAGAGTAGTGTATAGACAAAGTTGACTCAGATACAAGGAGTTCTTACAGTTGAGACAACCTGAACAGATAGTGCGTAGAGAGAATTAGATATCTTACAGGCACGGGTGGATGGGGGAGAGTTCACCATGATTGAGACAGATAGGGCAATATTGGCAGAGTCTTAGAGGATGAGCGAGTTACATCAGTAGATGGATGTTATGAGATAGGAGTTACAGGATATGACCCTAGAGTGGGACACCTATAGGCATAGGGCTATGGAGTATAGGGGAAACGAGAGATCATTGTGCAGGTTGCCACAGGTCTAGGGTTTATACAGGTAGTGTATGAGGCATTCTCCGCACACAGGTGAGAGCTAAGAGCAATCCAGGAGATGGAGTACTATCACCGACACTACTATGAGGTCATATCAAAGGGACAGAGGGTGGCTAAGTATAGTGAGTGATTAATGACTCACATAACAGGGGGAGGGGCATCATAGGCCTCTATTGGAATGAGACCTCCTCGGGGAGATGGGACAGGTGGAGCAGGGCCATCCTCACGGCCAGCCGCATGAGCCACACTGACCATTTGGCACACATTTTTTTAATTTTTTTGAGCATTTTGAGATGTATAGCTAGATGTATGCATATTGTATATGGACTTTTTGTACTTTTATGAGACATTGTGATATATATAGACATTTATTACGATGGTCCTACCTTTGCTTTATGTATGCATTTATATGATTTCTATATGCACATGATGATGATGTTTATGACTGACATGTTTGATGCAGGATGTGATGTATAATATTATGATTATGCTGACGTGTTTGTGCTGCAGGAGCAGCGATGCTAAACAACGGTAGTTTCTAGTTTACGCCGAGAACATTGCTTAATATATGTTTTGGGGGTATTCAATTATATAATGTATTAAGGACACATTTTATGTAAATGAATAATGTTTACACAAACATTAGTAAAGGCTCTAATCCTTTACAGGTTTGATGGTTGCAAAACAATTGATAACTGTTCGTGCTTCTATTTTATGCCCTCTATGTTGAAGGGAGAATGGTGGTTGAGGAAAAAAGGAATTGAGTGATATTGTTCATGTTTTGTTGAATAGTGAAATAAGAAATAAAATAGTGGTTTTCCTGCAACTATTAATATTATTTTTGTTTGATCTCTGTCCTGCCCGTGGTGTCCCAATTTTTTAACTTTATACTTCTGGATTATATTGCTTTATCTGTTGGTTGAATGAAATAAAACTTTGAGCACTTCTTTGTGTGTGTAACAAGATCTTTGCAGTCTGGGCACGGGTTGTTGAATTGCTGCCTGGAAAACATTTTGAGACATCATGTCTCCTGCTTGTGTAATCTTCATGTGAACAGACTAGCACATGTTAAAGAACGAGTAGGAGGAATGTACCATACTATGCTTCTGGTCGGGTGCAGGAATTGGCCGCAAATAGAAGTGACCCACGTGTGGTGAAAGGGAAGCATCTCTATGTGCTTGCCGTGAATGAATGGATTCAAACTGTAAGGTGTTGTTCATGTTTGAAGTTTTTGTCATTCATCTCTTGACATTGCTGTAAATTTCTCCATTTTCTTCTTTCCATCTCATAGTGAG
>MU227631.1:246344-265739 GCA_018584345.1 Thuja plicata | reverse complement strand
CATGGATAGGATAAGAAGGAGAAGGTAAATCTAGAAATTCTTGCACATCCTCATCTTGTACCATAGTTTGAGCCTTAACAAAAGTATGAGAAGAACTAGGGATGGAATATGGAAGAATAGGAGTGGGGTTATTAGAAATGATTGGATTAGGAAGGTTAAGATTAGGATTAGGAAGATTAGGAAGATTATTTAATGGAGTATCATCTACCAAATTCTTCACATTATCTAAAAGAACAATAAGTCCACTACACAAATCCCTAATTAAAGTTTTGAAAGTAGGGAGACTAGTATTGGTCAATCTTAAAAGAGCACAAGTGAGTGAAACATGAAGATTGAAAAACATGATAAAATGGATAACACTCTCATAGACATCATAGGTACTATAAAGAGATGCTAAAATAAGGATAATGAGAAAAATAGCCATACACCAAAAGAATTTCATGATGAAAATGCAAGAAGTGTTTTTTGAATATTTTATTAGTATTATGTAAATTCTAATCTAAGATGTAAATCTAATACCAAAGAGAAGGAGTTGTCTATCGCGGGTTCACCAAAATGTAATGTATAAAAATGGGGTTTATTGAGGAATTCGAAAGGTGTTGAAAGAGGATAAGGTGATTTGATTGTTAATTGTCATTTAATTTGATTAAAGTGTGTTGAATTCATTAACCCTACCTTATAATTACTTGAATTTAATTGATTGTGTATTGTAATTGTGATTAAAGAGAAGATAAGATGTTCCTTTTTTACCCTCAAATGCACAAATGGGAGATCCAAGTTGATCAACCCAAGAGAAGGGTTAATGCACAAATGAATCAACCATTTGGAAAGGAGAATAACAAAGGAGATACCTTAAATTCTGTTAATTATATGTATAGAAATGATATATAACAGTATTTAAAGGAATGGGAGAAATTCACCAACCTTGAAATATTGCAGATCAAAGAATGCTATTTTCTGAGGGCTATAGACTATTTATAGAAAAACTGACAGTTGATACCAGACCGAAACACAGAGACAAACAAAACCCATAAATCATTTTCCATTTCGATGTCATCTTATGAAAAAGATTGACCTTGACCCATAGATGTCAACCCTGACCCAATAATGTCGACCCTAACCTGCACAGATCTGAAAGAGACTCTGTTCACGCCGTCTAAAAGAAAGCTGAAAAGGGTATCCAAATCTGGGTTCAAATCTGCTATTTTGCACCTGTACCTACAAGAAAAAGGAGATTGTTTGTTGTGGGGGAGGGGTTTGCCTTAGTCAAATCCTGAATTAAGAATTAACCTTGAAATCAATAAAGTACAGAATGCTAACAAGTAGTAGAATTGAATCTAACAATGAAGCTATGATACTCAATAGATATGTAATTGAAATTCAAATGTATGCAAGTATGTGAGTATGAAAGCATGAACTCAATAAAGACCATAAACCTTCATGATTGTATGCTTGAAATCCACTTTGAAGAGATGATGAAAGAGTCTTGAAGATGCACAAAGGATCTTGAAGGAAGATCACACCACCATGATGGCTAGATCTAGGGTTTGAATGATGAATCTTGAATGTTTGCACCTAATCCCTTCAAAGACTTGAGAGATTGAATCCTTGATCTTCAATGGAGAACTTGAATGCTTGAGAGGAAGACTTGAACACCTTGAGAGCTTGGAAATGAATGCTTGAACCTTTTGCTTCTTGACAAAATCTTGATTAGAGCTTTTTGCACTTAGAAGACTTAGAGGAAATGAGAGAAAAAGGCTTCCTTTTATATGAAATTAGGGCACAATCTTCTAAGGAGGCCTACATAGGATAATTAAATTCCAATTAGACCCATTCCCCTAGAAAAGGACCTATATTAAATATAATTTAGGATTCAATGCTTTGGAACCCGAAACAGCTGACCCAGAAGCGGGAAAACTAAATTTTTTATGAACCCTGGCAGCCGACAAGTTTCCTGATTTGAAAGGGGGACCCAGGTCAGGGTCGAGGTTGACCCTAACCCAGGGGGTTAGAACCCCTGGAAAATATGCCAGGTGGGGTAGGAGTTGCCCGGAGAGGCCCAATCAGGGTCCTGAACCAGCACAGAAGCATGAGATGATGCAAAAATGGAAGGATGATATGATGGAGGTAAAAAATGTCCCCTAAGGAGGGATAAACACTCTTAACATGGAAGTGCTTCCATTTTAAGACGATATAATTAGTAACCCAAAAAACCATCTAATACTATCAGATTTTAGAAAACATTGCGTAGACAACAGTTACAGGTCGGAGATGACAATCTGCGCAAATGACTATTCACAAGCGTAGACGTCGAAATAGGAACATGCATAGATGGCAAATTAAAAATGCATATGCCTGTTTAAAAGTAACTATATATTTATACCTGATATTAAATGCTAAGATGTGCAGATGCCCGATTCGATCATAAACAACGATATGCAGAGATGATGGTTAACCTGCGCAGATGCCAAAACATAAAGTCAAATTAGCAAAAAAAATTAGTTAACAACAAGATATATAATTTTTGAAAATTTCAAGAGTATTTAACTCTGTAAAAGTGACACCCTATCAGAAAACTATGAGTTAAAAAGCCCAAATATCTCATAAAACACTTTAAAATAAGTTAAAACCAAAGTTTTTAAATCACAGGTGGAGACAATAGTTCTAGGGCGAAGATGCCAATCTGTGCAAAAGACTGATTAGCGCAGATGACAGTTTAGCTACGCAGACAACCGTTCCAAGTGAGAGACGACTCTGCGTGACAATTTCTAGAATGCGACAAAAATGTCAAAAAAATTTGAAATTTCTAAATTTTAGGGACATGGGTCCCACCATGTGTTCCAAAATGTGAATGAGGAAATCTTCACCTATTGGGATCAAGCTCAAACATGAAAATATTAGCGGGTTAACACATACAAAGATTTAAATCATGAAATGAGCAAGAACCAACAAAGAAATCAACATAACATCATATTGAGTTATTAGTAAGTTACACGCTATTAAAGACTTATTAGATTTTCTCTTGAAATAGATTGTGGGTGTGCTCTCCCAACACAAAATATGAATCCCATTTGATAATAGATGATGATTTAAGATGCAAGCTATTTGATATGATGTGAAGAACTCAAGAACAAAGTATGAAGAACTTTGCCTCAAGCTTCCACAAAGAAATGCAAATGCTAAGCTAAGATAGTATGCAAAATCAAGCTAGATTTAAGATTCATTTTCCATTTCTAAAAGTTAATATCTATGTTCTTAACATTGAGACAAACTAAGAACATGAAAAACAATGCAAATTTTAGAGCTATGTTAGCATCATAACAATGCATAAAAACAATGGATGATTTGCTCTTGGCAATGCTCCTATTTATTGATTTTTCAAAAGAAGGCAAGGGCTTGGGTGAGGTGGAGCACATTTGGCATCCATATAGATGCCACATGGAGGAAACAAGGGCAAAAGGATATTCCATGCAAAAATTCAATCCAAGATTTTAAGTTTTGAGAGGCTCAAGGTTGCTCACACATGTGTGAGCAACCTTGGAGAAATGAGTGGGGGACCAAGGTGTAAGAGCATTTAAGGAAATTGTGTGGCTTCCTTGGGAGGAGTTGTTCACATATGTGTGAGCAACTCATTAGCACTAAAAAGAGTAGGAATCACCTTTTTAGCCTAATTAAGTGGGATTAGTGGGAAAATAGGTTTAGAGAGTGAGGTGATGGGTGTAGAGTAGGAGTAGAGTAGGCTTAGGGTAGGGTTCTAGATTGGATTAGGATTAAATTTAATCATAGATTAGAAGAATATTAGGATGTGGAGGAAAATAAATAAATTAGAATTTATTTAAAATGGGGATTTTGTGGAGGAACATATATTAAATGTAAATTTAATATATTAGGGAAGGGTATTTAAATTATCTTTAGATACCATAGAATAATGAATTAATGAAATTAAATAAATGTAATTAAATCAATAGATGAATATAACAAAATAGTTAATTAACTTAGAATTAACTATAATGAAAAGGGAATATTAATTAAATTAATATGAGTGTGCAGGGATAATTTTAGATGTCTACAGTTTGACTGTCATCAGATCTACCCAGGTATTGTGTTATGGTCATAAAAACTCCTTCGTCTTCACTTGAGCTACCATGTTCTTCTCGTTGATCTTCACCTTCTTGCACTACTATTTTACTTTAGCTCCATGTATGGATGTAAGATGGGGTGAGGGTATCTCAATTACTTGCACTCTTGTATTCATGAAGTGAGTTAAATCAAGTATGTGAGTAATAGTGAACAGTTGCCCCCAGTTAGGGTGTCTTTCCTCTTGTTCATCTTCTTGTCCTAGTGGTGAAGGGGCACCTAGGAGGACATACAAACACAAGAGGGCCCAATACATGCAGGAATACTTTAGGGCATCACCCAAGGTTAATTGGGAAGTTTTAAGGCCAATCATGGCCATTTATAATGACCAATTCAATGTAAAGATCAAAAGTCCTAAGGGTTCTGATAAGGACCCTAGGACCAAATTGCTTGTAAGGGGGGCTACTAGTGCCTTAAATGGGATCTAAATAGTTAGGAGGGTCCTAGATAGGATGACTAGATCCTAGGATGAAACTAGATGCAAGTTTGATAAGTTATAAAGCAATTAAACAAAGGTTAGAATTTCAAATTTTTGAATTCTAACACGTAGTTTGGTTTAGGAGGGAAACCTTGTTAAATGGTCTTAAAACATTTGTAATCAGGGAAAAATGATTGGAATCGGTTGATTTTGTTATGAGACATCCTACGTAGTCTATTCAAGGTATGAGGATTCAGGGGGAGTACAGGAGAATCCATATGTGTATGGACTGTACTTGGAAAGTAAATTAAATTATTGGATTCTGCAACTTTTTCATGACAGTTTGATTTGATTTCATTTTCAACACACTTTAAATGGTTTAAGGAACTAAAATAAACATTTTTTTGCCTTCTACGTGTTATGAGATTTCATTCTTATTCTGGTTATTCATTTTAATTGCTGACAGTCACAGGGAATTACACTTTTGTGACAGTTTTGAGTATTTTTAATGGAAGAATGGTCATTCCATGATTGATACTCATGGAATTACCATATAATAACATGTATGATAGTCTCTTAACATTGAAATGTGCATATAAATGAAGGAAAGTTGGTAATCATCATGTTGGGGGTGTTTAAAGAACACTAAATTTAGGGTTAAGGTGTAGCAGTAGGAGTTCTGTCCAAAGGAGGGCACAATTTATGTTTGAATAGATTTGGGGACATCATTTCAAAGGTTAATAAACCACTGTTTGGTTGGAATAGACCATGGAGGTTCGATATTGAGCATGCCCTAATTTTAAGGGTTTTGCAGGAGCTATTGTGGGCTTTCATACATGGGGAGTCAATAGGGTCAAATTAATTGCATTTTCCTTAAATTTAAACCATATTATAACTCTATTGAAAGAAGCAAGGTTAGGGGTAAAGAATACAATAGGGTTGCTTTGTAAAAGTGTGGTAATTAGTCTTCAAAACCAGTCATTTTTGGTCAGTTTGGTAAGATGGCCCAAAAAAACCTATTCTAAGGTTTTATTATGTTGTATAAAAGCTAAATGGATGTCTGAAACTATAATTGTTTTCTATATTCCTTTGGGAAGTTTGTACAAGAAGTTAAGAAAACAATCACTATTGACCTACTAGGAGATTGAGGCCTTTAAGACAACATTTGGGGTTTGTCTAAGAGTTGGGAATTCAGAACTTGGAGGGTGGTTTCCTCTGGTTTTTTAAGGTGTAAAAAGACCCTAGGAGTCATTTTAGATAATTGGGAGATTGGTGTCCCTGTATTGACATTTTGGAGTCATTGGGTGCATTGTGGATTGACTCCTTTCCAAGTGCATTATTGATAAGATTTGACAAATAATTCTTGAAGTCCCACCTTGCTCTACATCAGGTGGTATCAGAGTGCAATAACATACTTATGGGAGAAGGATGGGTTATATGTTAGAGGGAGAAGAGTTTGAAGTATTTGGTGAAGAGGCCCAAGATATGCCTCCAAGAATGACAAATGTGGAACTTGCCAAGATTGTGGCACATTATGATGAAGAGAACAAGAAGATGAAGGCAGATATGGAAAATATAAAGAAGAAGATCATTGAGAACCCAAGAGAAGAAGACCATGAAGAAGAAGAAGCATAAGAAGAAGAGAGAGCACCGAGGGAAGAATTAGATCCCGAGGAGGCAAGGATGACAAAACTTGTTAAATCCATCAAAGGGAATGACTACAAGGGTAAGTCCGATATACCAATGTATGATGGTAGAAGGAATAATGAGGAAATAATTAACTAGCTTAGTGTTGTTGAGAATTTCTTTGATTGTGAGGATTTTGAGGATGGATAAAAAGGTAAAGATTACAAAGTCTAGATTGAAAGGGCATGCATTGCTTTGGTGGGATTGTTTATAGGCTGATAGGTGGAAGAAGGGAGTGCCTAGAATCACTTAATGGACAAGGATGATGGATAAGAGGAAGGAGAAATTCCTTCCTAAGGACTAAAAGGTTTAGTTATACAAAAAGATGTAAAGCTTGAGAGAAAAGGACATGGATGTCCAAAGGTACATCAAGGAGTTTCACAAATTGGATGTTAGGATTACACATGATGAGGATGAAGAGGATAAGGTAGAATGATACTTATGGGGGATAAGGTTCAATTTTCAAGATGAACTTAGTCTTACTACCCATAACAATGTAGAATAATGTTACAAATTAGCCATTAAGGTTGAGGACAAGGTAAAAAGAAGACAAGAAAGAAAAAGAGGTGGAAGAGGACAGTCAAATAAGGACAGAGGTAACAAGTCCAATGAAGGACAAGATCAAATCATAAATGACAAGGAAAAGGAGCCTATGTTTGATCAGAGGGGTGGAAAAGGGGGTAGAGAAAGATTTGGTGCAAGCAAAAGCAATAAAACCTTCAATGGTAAGTCTTACAATTGTGGAGAGGTATCCTTTCTACAAGTGTCCTAAGAAAGATACGAGGAAGACTGATAAGAGAGTGACATTGATACAATTCAGAGGTGACAATGAAGAAGAAGAATGACAAGAGGGAGAAAGAGGGAAAAACTATGCACATCCTAAAGTTGGGGAATGCCTCATTATGAGAAGAGAACCATTTCATAAAGTACCATGGGTATCCATCTTTAGAACCACTTGTTTAAGTCAAGGTAAAGTTTTCAAAATGATAATAGAGGAAGAGGAAAGGAAACTAGATGAACTTGTGGCTTTGATCACAAGAAGAGAAAAGAGAGGTAAGGGTAAATTTGAAGGAAAGTTACCTCTAAAGTGTTTTTCATGTAATAAGATTGGTCATTTTGCATCTAGATGTCCTACTAGGGTTCCTAAGCATAAACCAAAGTTTCATAGACCTAATTATTCCAAGGATAAGGAATGTTACTATGCTAGTGAAGGTGTGTCTGGTGATGATGTTGTGGATTTTGATGAAATTGAATTTATTGTTATTAAAGATGATGAGCCTATTCATGAAGAAAGAGTCATAGTTTCACATGTTGAAAAAAAATTAGAATGGATCATAGATACTGGTTTCTGACATCATATGATTGGTGATAAAAATAATTTTGTTTAGCTAACTAAATATGATGGTGGTGTAGTCAGATTTGGTGATAACACTCCTAAATTTATCATTGGAGTAGGATCGATTTCTCTTAATGGTAAAACTAAAATTGATGATTTATAGCTTGTTGATGGACTTAAAAGCACAACTTGTTGAGTGTTGGACATATTATAGACAAGGGCTATCATTTGAAGTTCAACGATGGGAAATGTACTATAAGAAGTAAGATAGGAGATTTGATCGCATAAAGTACAAATTCAAGAGGTAATGTATTTGAGTTGAAGACATTGTATGGATTGAAATAAGCACCCACAACATGTTATGCTTGGTTAGATAGGTATGTAATACATCTTGGTTTTAGAAAAGGTAGTACAGACACTAATTTGTACTTGAGAGCTAGTGAAGATGGAATCTTTATTGTTGAAGTCTTTGTAGATGATATTATTTTTGGGGGTAATTATGAAATGAGTAAGAAGTTTTCAGAGGAAATAAAAAATGAATTTTAAATGTCTATGATTGGTGAAATGAATTTCTTCCTTGGTTTGCAAATTACTCAAGAAAAACATGGTATTTTCATCTCTCAAACTAAGTACCTTAAGGAATTGTTAAAATAGTTTGGAATGGAAGATAGTAAACTTGTTAGAACACCTATGATTACTGGTTGCAAGCTTACTAATACTGATGAATCTCAGAGTGTTTTTCAGACAGAGTACAAATCCATGATTGGAGGTTTACAATACCTAACTCACACTAGACCAAACATTGTTAATGTAGATGGAATTGTTGTGAGGTTCCAATCTGATCCTAAAAAGACTCCAATGGAGCGTTTATGGCCAAGGAAAACTTGGCCTAGCTACTTGTGTATCATGTTCATGTGGAAAAGCTTCACCCATAGTAGGAAGTCCTGGAACTTCCACAATTTGTTCCTCTAAAGCCTCCACACTTAACCCTTTTACATAGGCAACCCCATTGCTATAAGTGCACAAGAATTCCAGAGTCACAGCCTCATCGTGACCACATAGCCTAACAAAATATGTAATCCATCCTACATGATTAAAGACTTGGATGCTTGTCTGATCTTGCAACAGGGATGAGTGATCCCCTGGCTCATGGCGTATCGGTTGCCCACCCATTTTTACTGGGAAACTCTGTAGCCCAAAAAGCTCAAATCACTGCAACTTCACATAGTTTCTTTTACAATTCTTCCCTCTATATCCTCAATGTTCCTTACCATGTATTCCACCTAATCTTAAGGCTAGATAAAGTTGGTGAGTCCTTGGTCTAGTTTTCTAGGAACTATAGCAGAGGAGAATTTGAAAAACTAGAGCTGGAAATGTGAGTTGGGTGTTTGAGAATAAGATAGCTTAGCAGATAATTCTGTATGCTTCTAGGTTGTCACATCAATTAAATTGAAATGACTGCATAGTATATATTAAGCAAGGGTCATTATGGAAAAAGATGAGTTAACAAACTGCCCCCACGAAAAATGGTGATAGGTGTCCTCACATGTTTGGTTATAAAGTACAATAGTACTAAGATGAATTACTAATTTAATTACAATATAACATATAACAATCTCAAGTGAAATAAAAATGTTTCAAACAATCAATGAAGGCATACCTAGAGAATAATCATTTGTAAATGCCTAAATCTAGAAAGATCAGATGACATGTGCTGAGCAAAAAGTAATGAGTGGCATAATGATGATGGGATGCGTGAGTGAATATGGAAAAAAAAGTTGATGGGATATGGTGTAGGGCACCTCCTGAAGATCTTACCTTTATTTATTTTATGTTTGTAATAAGTTTCATCCTTGAGATCACCCTTGTGTGTGTTTTTTTATAGGTCAATGATGTAAGGTGATGGACCTAAGGTGAGTTATAAACCTAGGTTCTTGAAACCATGGTTAGACCTTGTTAGCTTTGAAAGTTTAGTGTTTCGTTAGATGTTTATTTTTTAAGGCCTTAGATTAGGTTCCTTTCATGTTTTGAACCTCTCCAACACCTTGGGAGGTAGGTAAGGTTAGCATTTTCCCAAATTGGCAAATTTGACAAAAAGTTGTCTTTTTGCATGAGCAACTTTTGCAAAATGTTGCTCGATGAATGACAACTCCAGTGTAACCAACCTAACCAAATTATTGAAGCATCATAAATTCCTATAATATTCTATTAGGCGAGAGGATGCCTTCCATGAAGGAGAGATTTGACTGTGTACGGAGTTTCATGTTCAGAGAAGGGAATAGAAGAGTGTTTTGAGCAGTTTTTATAGTGTACGACCTAGTGCGGATTCATCTTGTGGATCCAGTTGTAGGAATTTGTGATTTCTTGAGTTCCTTGAACAATCCAGTTGGTTTGAGTTGTTTTTGTCAAGTTTGATAGAAGTTATAGAATTTACTTACTTGTTGTCTGAGAAAACAAGGCTTTACTAGGTCAGTCACAAATATGTGATCCTAACTTGAGCTTTATCCAGTGGATCTTATCGGTCACTTGGAAAATACTAGTTAGGATCATGTTATTTAATAATTCAAAAGCTCAAACCCTCATTTTTAGTCCCACTATTTATGAGATCAAGCCCTAGGCTAATTATCTCTTTGTAATTAGCTTGTCTTTTTGGTGTAGTCATATGCATGAGTTACATGTGTCTTGGGGGATCAAACCAAGAGTGGTTATAGACTATTTTGGGGCAGGGGAAACCATCTAAGTCTTTTAATTTCATCCATGAACCCACATTCTACCACTTACTTAACAAACCAATCCTAAACTAGCTAATTAGGCCTGTGTGTTTTGTGAGAGTTCAGGGGTGCAGGAGTGGAGTGAGGTGCCAAGGCTTTAGGGGTTCTAAAAAATTCATAAAGGGTGTCTAGAAACCTAATTATATTTATCAAATCCCACTATCACTGAAAGTTAAGTCCAAAATACCTTCTGGTTAGGGCTACAAGGAATCCTAGACCATTTGGGATTTGAATACCTTTGGGTCTACAAGACCAAATCTAGTGGTGGATTCTTGACCCTTAGGGTCTGTTAGGAGTATTCAATCACTTATAATAGGATTTTGAATCCTCTGGTGAAGTTTTACTCTTTGATGTATGGCTTAGGGAAAGTGTCCCTAAAAGACAAATTGCATTGTTTCATAGGTTGGTTTGGAGAGTCAAGACAGGACAGGAGAAGCATATTGACCACTTGGAAAAGTCAAGAGGCATCCTAAGAAGACTTGTGTGGATTTGGATTGACCAAGTTAGGAACTTAGAAAGGTGATAAGGAGTTAGAGCCCATCAAGCCTATCTTGTAGTGCACTCTACATCAGGTGGTATCAGATCCTGCCAAGATCTCGGAAGGAGCGAAGAATGGGTGATAGAACAAAAAGTTATCAAGAGGAGGAAATCCCCACTAGAATCACAAATGTGGAATTAGCCAAAATTATCAGAGAACAAGTAGCCAAGAACAAGAAAATGGAAGGGGAGATAAGGAAGTTGAAGGACCTCCAAACAGAGGAGGAAGGAGAAGATTCTGAAGAAGAAGAAGAAGANAAGATCTCGGAAGGAGCGAAGAATGGGTGATAGAACAAAAAGTTATCAAGAGGAGGAAATCCCCACTAGAATCACAAATGTGGAATTAGTCAAAATTATCAGAGAACAAGTAGCCAAGAACAAGAAAATGGAAGGGGAGATAAGGAAGTTGAAGGACCTCCAAACAGAGGAGGAAGGAGAAGATTCTGAAGAAGAAGAAGAAGATACAGAGTAGGATGAAATAAAGAAAATGCCTACGGAGCAAGTGAAACTTCTTGAAGCTCTTGAGAGAGTTGGAAGAAGAGATCAAAAATCAGACATGCCCATGTTTTGTGGAAAAATGGATCCTGAAGAATGCATGGATTGGGTAGAAGCTTTAGAGAAATACTTTGAGTATGACAAAATTTATGAGAATCAGAAGGTTAAGGTTGCAAAATACAGAATGTGAGGTCCTGCCTTAAGTTGGTGAAACTTTCTCCAAAGTGAAAGGGCGGAGGATGGGAGGAACCCTATCTCAACATGGAAGAAGATGTTAGTTGAAGTCAAGAAGCATTTTGTACCAAAAGATTACGAAATCACCCTCCACAAGAAGGTGCAAAACCTAAGGTAGAAGGAATTTGATGTGAGTGGGTATACTGAAGAATTTCACAAAATGACCTTGAAGGCAAGAGTTCCTGAGAATGAGAAGCACAAACTTGCAAGGTATATCAATGGACTGAAATACAATATTCAAGATCAAATGAGCTTATTCAACCATGAATCAGTACACAAATGTTTCCCTATGGCACTGAAAATTGAAGAAAAGAAGAAGAGGAGAGGAGAACAAAATAATAGAGGTAGAGGGAATAAATTCAGGGGTAGAGGTAGATTCAATGGTAGGGGTCCTTTCCAAAGGAGTCAAGGAGAGTTTAATAGTCATGAATCAAAAGGATAACACAGTAATAGAGGTAGTTTTAGAGGTAGGAGACCAAACAATAGGGGGAGATTTGGTGGAAGAGGACATAGTGTCTTCACAAGGAAGTGTTTTACTTGTAATCAAGTTGGACACAAGTCCTTTAGTTTTCCTAAAAAGAGTGGCACCAATAGACAAGGAGGGGACAAAAGAGTACAACTCACCCAAGAAGATGATAACCAAAGTGTATCCTCCTACCATTTTGCAACTTCAAGACCTGCAAATCCAGAATCAGGAGAATGTCTAATGATGCAAAGGACACTCTTAATGGTACCTACTATTGTAGAGCCACCTCAAAGAAAGTTACTATTCATAACAAGATGCAAGGTGAACAATAAGGTATGCAAAGTTATAGTTGATTATAGATCCATTGATAATATTGCATCTAGGGAGTTAGTCACTAATCTAAAGTTTCATGTAATCCCTCATCCTTTCCCTTATAAGGCTTCTTGGTTGACAAAAGAAAAACAAACCATTATCAATGAACAAGTTTGGGTAGATTTCAAAATAGGGGAGTATACATAAAAGGTTCTATGTGATATCACTGAAATGGATGCATGCCATCTGTTATTAGGAAGGCCTTGGCAATATGATGTAGATGCTAGACATGATGGAAAGTCCAATGTCTATACTATAACTAAGGATGGTGTTGAATATATAATGAACCCACTCGTTGACTGTGAGAAAGAAAAATGTACTACTAGTATTGTGTTGCACATAGGAGAGAAGGAACTCATGAAAGTACTAAAGGAGAAGGATACCCCTTGTTATGCCTTAGTAGTGAGCCCCAAAAAGACACCATTGAAGGAGCCAAAGGTCAAAATGCCCACTAGGGATGTAGGGCCCAAAGAGGTGAAAGCACTGTTAGACCAGTACAAGGGTATCATAGCTAAGAGCACACCAGAGCCTTTGCCACCTAAGAGGGAAATAAGTCACTGTATAGACTTCATACCAGGGGCCACTCTTCCCAATAAGGTAGCATACAAGATGACCCCTGAAAAAAATCAAGAGATAGCAAGGCAAGTTGAATAATTGTTGTCAAAAGGTCTCATTAGGAAGAGTGTGAGTCCTTGTGCTATCCCTACAGTCCTAGCACCCAAGAAAGAAGGAACATGGAGGTTATGTATGGATTCTAGGATAATCAATAGGATAACCATCATATATATGTTTCCTATTCCTAGAATAAAGGATTTGATGGACAGTTTGGGGGGTGCAAGTTACTACTCCAAGATAGATCTCAAGAGTGGCTACCATCAGATAAGAATCAGGGAGGGAGATGAATGGAAGACAACATTTAAGAACATAGAAAGCCTCTATGAATGGATTGTGATGCCTTTTGGCCTTTCCAATACCCCAAGAACCTTTATGAGATTGATGAATGAGGTATTGAAACCTTTTCTTAACAAATTTGTTGTTGTATACCTTGATGACATTTTGATCTTTAGCAGGAGTAGAGAATAACAGCTCAAGCATTTGGACATGGTTATGAGAAAACTCCATGAAGAGAAGTTGAAAATAAATATAGATAAGTGTGTGTTTCTTCAAGAATAAATTATGTTCTTAGGCTTTGTGATCTCCAAGAATAGTCTCAAGATGGATCTTACGAAAGTTGAAGCCATCCTCAATTGGCCACCTCCTACCACTCCATCAGAGGTAAAGAGTTTCCATGGTTTATCTAGATTTTATAGGAAATTCATCAGAAACTTTAGTGGTATATGTGCTCCCATTATTAACACCATTAAAGGTGGAAGGAAATGCATATTTTCATGGACTAATGAAGCTAATGAGTCCTTTGAGTTGTTAAAGAAAAAGATTGCAGATCAGCCTATCCTAGTTCTACCAAACTTTCATAGAGTATTTATAGTAGAATGTGATGCAAGCAATAAAGCCATTGGGAGAGTCTTGAGCCAAGAAGGGAGGCCAATTGCTTTTTTCGGTGAGAAGCTCAATGAAGCTAAACAAAAATACTCCACTTATGATCTTGAAATGTATGCAATGGTTCAATAACTTAGGAAATGGAGGCATTATTTATTTCCTAAGGAGTTTGTTGTTTTTACTGATAACCATGCACTTAGTTTTCTAAACAAATAGGAGAAACTTAATCACAAACATGTGAAGTGGATGGATTTCTTACAGTCCTATACATTTTCCATCAAGCATAAAAAATGGATTATGAATAAAGTTATTGATGCTCTTAGAAGGAGACACCTAACTACCCAAGCAATTTAGTTGGAGAGTATTGGGATTCATGCCATGAAGGACCTATATGTTCAGGATGTAGATTTCAAAGAGGCTTATCAGATTTGTAATGAGATGACAGACAGATACCACATTGATTTCTCAAAGTTTATTGTACAAGATGGTCTTATTTTCAAGGGCAGCTCATTGTGTGTCCCAAAAGGATCCATGAGAGAAAATATTATCAAGGAGAAGCAGTGTGGAAGCCTAGCTGGTCACTTTGGGGTGGGAAAAACATTGGAGCTGGCTAGAAGGTTTTACCACTGGCCCAAATTGCAGACATATGTTAGGAGTTTTTTGGAGAGTTATTTAGTATGGCAACAAGCCAAAGGACACACCTCCAATGTAGGATTATACACTCCTTTACCAATCCCTTCAAAAACTTGGGATTCAGTAAGTATGGACTTTGTCCTAGGTCTTCCAAAGACCAAGTCTGGATTTGATAGCATTTATGTTATAGTTGATATATTTTCAAAGATGGCACACTTTATTCCTTGTAGGACAACTCATGATGCATCTCACATAGCAGGGTTATTTTTCAGAGAAGTTTTAAGACTCCATGGACTCCCACTGTCCATCATATAAAATAGGGATCCTAAGTTCTTAGGCCACTTTTGGAGGACATTATGGAGAAAACTAGGAACAAATGTTTCTCTATCATCTGCATATCATCTACAGTCTAATGGTCAGACATAAGTCATCAATAGATCCCTTGGAAACCTTCTGAGATGCCTCACATAGGAACATGGATCCACTTAGGATACCATCATAGCACAAGCAAAATTCTCATTCAATGATTTAGTGAACTGGAGCACTGGTTTAACTCCATTCCAGATTGTCTATGGCACTCACCCTAGAAGAGTATTGGAACTCAGGGATATCAAATAAATGGACAAAATAAGTGCACTAGCCGAAGACTTTGTCGAGGTAATGAAGAATATGCATGATTAAGTGCAGATCAAATTGAAACATACCACTGAGAAATATAAAGCCCATGCTGACAAAAAGAGGAGAGATCTCCAATTCAAGGTGGTAGATTTAGTGATGATCCACCTTAAGAAGGAAATGCTACCTAAAGAAAAATATACAAAGCTTATGATGAAAAATCTTGGCCCTTTCAAGATTTTGAAAAAATGTGGCAACAATGCCTATAGAATTGATCTACCTTCTCACATTGGCTTATCACCCATTTTCAATGTTGCAGATATATATGCTTATAAAGGTGAATTCAACACTAATGAGCTTGCAGGTACTCCAGAGCCTCCTACACTCCAACCACTCAAGGACATGCCACAAACAACTCCTCCTAAGATTGAAAGCATTTTAGACAAGAGAGTGACCAAGAAAACTAGGAGGGGAACTTACTATGAGTACTTAGTAAAATGGAAACACCAACCAATTGAAGATGCTACCTGGATGAACCCTGAAGACATTATGAAGATAGGTTATCCACTTGAAGAATTCACAAATCAAGAGACTTGAGTTCATTTTGTCACGAGGAGTATGGTGCAGGGCACCTCCTGAAGATCTTACCTTTCTAGCTTTTATTTTTGTAATAAGGTGCATCCTTGAGATCACCCTTGTGTGTGTTTGTTTTATAGGTCTATGATGTAAGGTGATGGACCTAAGGTGAGTTATAAACCTAGGTTCCTGAAACCATGGTTAGACCTTGTTAGCTTGGCAAGTTTAGTGTTTGGTTAGATGTTTATGTTTTAAGGCCTTAGATTAGGTTCCTTTCATGTTTTGAACCTCTCCCACACCTTGGGAGGTCGGTAAGGTTAGCATTTTCCCAAATTAGCAACTTTCTCACATATTAACAAAAAGTTGCCTTTTAGCATGAGAAACTTTTGCAAAATGTTGCTAGATGAATGACAACTCCATTTTAACCGACCTCACCAACTTACTGAAGCATCTGAAACTCCTAGAAGATGATATTAGGTGAGAGGATTCCTTCCATGAAGGAGAGATTTGACTGTGTACAGAGTTTCATGTTCATAGAAGGGAATAGAAGAGTGTTTTGAGCATTTTTGATAGTGTATGGCCTGGTACGGATTCATCTTGTGGATCTAGCCATAGGGATTTGTGATGTCTTGAGTTCCTTGAACAATCTAGTTGGTTTGAGTTGTTTTTGTCAAGTTTGGTAAAAGTTATAGAATTTACTTGCTTGCTGTCTGAGAAAACAAGGCTTTACTGGGCCAGTCACAAAGATGTGATCCTAACTTGAGCTTTATCTAGTGAATCTTCTCGGCCACTTGGAGAATGATATTTAGGATCATGGTCTTTAAGAATCCAAAATCTTAGACCCTCATTGTTACTCCCACTATTTATGAGATCAAGCCCTAGGCTAATTATCTCTATGTAATTAGCCTGGCTTTTTGGTGCAGTCACATGCATGAGTTATATGTGTCTTGGGGGATCAAACCAAGAGTGGTTCTAGACTATTTCAGGGTAGGGGAAACCATCTAAGTCTCTGAATTTCATCCATGAACCCAACTTCTACCACTTACTTAACAAACCAAGCCTAAACTAGCTAATTAGGCCCGTGTGTTTAGTGAGAGTTAAGGGGTTCAGGAGTGGAGTGAGGTGCCAAGGCTTTAGGGGTTCTACAAAATCCATAAAGGGTGTCTAGAAACCCAATTATATTTATCAGATCCCACTTTCACTGAAAGTTAACTCCAAAATACCTTCTGGTTAGGGCTACAAGGAATCCTAGACCATTTGGGATTCGACTACCTTTGGGTCTACAAGACCAAATCCAGTGGTGGATTCTTGACCCTTATGGTCTATTAGGAGTTTTAAATCACTTAGGATAGGATTTTTAATCCTCTGGTGAAGTTTTACACTTTGAAGTATGGCTTAGGGAAAGTGTCCCTAAAAGAGAAATTGCATTGTTTCATAGGTTGGTTTGGAGAGTCAAGACAGGACAGGGGAAGCATATTGACCCCTTGGACAAGTCAGGAGGCATCCTAAGAAGATTTTTGTGGAGTTGGATTGACCAAGTTAGGAATTTGGAAAGGTGATAAGGAGTTAGAGCCCATCAAGGCTATCTTGTAGTGCACTCTGCATCAGGATATGATGTGATGGTAGCTTTATTATGGAAAAATAGATTTATGTGGGAAATGAAAATTTCATTATGACTATTTTTGAATGAAGTCAAAGAGATGACCGAAGTGAAAATTCAATCCAATTTGTTGCAGGAAATTCTTCAGCTGCAGGAGGTCCATTGGTTGCAGGAAAGTCTTTAGCTGTAGGAGGTCCATTGGCCGTAGGAGGTTGTGATGTAGTAGGATGAAGATAAAATTGTCGCAGGAACTTGGAATTAGTGGCTGGCTTATGGTACAAATGAACTCTGTGACCATTGACCAATAACTTGAAGCAAACATGATCAATTATAGGCAATTGGAATGCACCATTAGCAAAAAATTTGTCAACCTCATGAGGACCAAGCCAACGAGTTGTAAGCTTACCTTGATTTTCTTGAAACCGAGAGTCATAGAGAAGTGCCCAGTCACTAGTAACAAACTATTTATTTTGTACATGTGAGTCATGCCATTTCTTGTGTTGTAGTTGAACCAATTCTATGTTCTGTAAAGCTGCCTTTCTGATTTCATCCAGATAATTAAGCTGCAGTAGTCTTTCTTACTGGGCTACAGGGAGATCCAAGTTGAGCTATAATGTTGTTTGTAAAAATTTATGCTCAAATTCTATGGGCATTACAACCGTCTTTCCATATACCAACTCAAAGAGTGTGAAACCTGTAGGTGTTTTCCATGTTGTGTGGTAAGCCCACACAACTTCTTGTAATCTGCTACTCCAGTTTGTCTTGTGTAACTAAACTGTCTCAGTCAAGATGGCCTCAATCTCCCTGTTTGTGATCTCTACCTAACCATTCACCTGGGGATGATATGGACTAGACTTTCTGTGGTGAATGTTGTATTCCTCCATAAGTGTAGTGATAAGATCAGAAGTGAACTGAGCTCCCTGATTTGTGACCAGTTCCCATGGAACACCATGATGAACCATAACTAATTGAATGTTTGAAGATGTTAAGTTGGTGATCACCGAAATGCAGAAAGATAGGCAAAACATTAAATCAGTTAATGGATTGTATTGTCATTGATGTCAACTTAATATAATTTTATTGGTTATATACAAAGTGTCAAAGAATTCAGAGAATCAAAGAGATAAAGATTATGCTTTCAGTAATGTATAAAATATTTATTCACTAAGTGACAATAGACACCAACAGGCAGTGCATCATGATGGACAGAGAAACCTGAGAGAAAGATCACAGTGATGCCTGATCAAGAAACCCGACAACCATTATCGACAAGCATAATCACAAGCATTACCAATGGACAAAATTATCATTTTACCCGACGGACATACAACCTCGACGGAGATACCCAAGGAGAACTGAAGTGTTAACCGAAGCTAACAAGATAGATAGAGTTAACTGGTTGTTTACATTTTTTTCATCGACAAGTCAAAACTAGAGATAAGTAAAAGATTTAAAGTTGTTTTATCCAGTTGTCAAGAAGATATCTACGAGATAAAACATGAGTAAAGATTTAAAGCAAGATTGGATAGAATTATAGATCACACCAAGAACAAGAAAATCAAGAACTGAGAAATGTTTATATCATGTCTATAAAGAGACAATCTAATTCATTATGAATTACGTGAGTAAATAAAGAAAAAGGACGCTAGAGAGAAACTGACGAAGAACAACTTCATACAGTCTTGATCAATCAAGCTGAGGAAAGAGCTAAATATTTCTACGGACACCAAGAAACAGAGCACAACATCACCGAACATAAAGAAGTGGAACAAAAGTATTGAAAAGATACATTGATCAGAAAGGTATAATGAGATTACAATAGATCTGAAAATCTGCAAATCTAAGTTGTATGTGTGAACATATCATTTACTATTTTAGTTTAACCATTGATTAAGAAAGTCTCTTAACCAAGCAGGACTTAACAATCCTTTCTATATTGAGATACATCCCAAGGAGTATCAAAAAGTTTGATCATGAAGATAGCATGAGATGCCAGATACCATTTGACAAACTACACTGGGT
>MU227631.1:218130-236916 GCA_018584345.1 Thuja plicata | reverse complement strand
TAGTTTTGCAGAATGTTGGTGATTATAGTGTCCTCCTCCTACAACTACTAGAAAGGATCCCTTTTTAACATCAGGAGTTGGGCTACTAAGTTGACTACCGTAGCCTCCTCCCCAATGTCAGGCCAAATTGGTGAGGCTAAATCCATTTGTGGTTGTTCTGGCGGGTATCAGGATAATGTCTTAGTATGTTGACCATTAGAAAGGGTCATACCGCCTAAGAGACATCCTATAAAGGCATCAGTAGTAGCCAGCTAGGGTCGACCAAGAATTATGGGATAGCCTCCTAATGTGGCTTTAGGTGAGAGGATCATAAAGTCTGCAGGGTAAGACCAGGTTTCAAGGTCAACAACTATATCCTCTACTACACCATCGGGTTTGACTGTAGAACTGCCTACAAGCTATAGGATAGTTGGTGTTTCCCAAAGATTAGTGATTTTGAGTTTTTGCATGATGTCCTTATTCATGACATTTATGGTAGCTCCTAAGTCTATCAAACCATTTTTTATGGCTGTCCCATTGATGGTAACTTCAACAACCGGGCTACCTGGGTCAAAATACTTAGGGACCACTATTTTGACTAGCATGATATCAACAAGTTTCCCATGGACATGGATTGTCTGGGGGTCCTTCTTCTTACAACCAAAATTTTTAAAGCAGGCCTCCTTGATAGCCTTTCCATATGTGGGGACATCCTTTATTGCTTGAAAAAGAAAAATCTAAACATTAATGTTCTTAAGTTGGTCTAGGATGTCAAAGACTGCATCATCTATATGTTTAGAGTGATCATCCTGCAACCTTTGTAGAAAGGGAGGTGGAGCTAGCTGGAATTTTTATGGTAATACCATCGGGCCTATTGGATTAGACTTTGGAGTATTTTGATGCATTGGATCGTCAGGAGTTACTTCAGTTATAATAGGAGGTGTTAGTAGAGTTGTGCCTGACCGTAAATGAATTTCATTGATTGCATAGGCAGGATATTGATTTGGGTCAACAAAATATACATTTTGCTGAGGTGTTGTTGGCCTATTATTAGGATTCAGCTGAGGTTGGGTAGGGAGTTGAGTAGGCTTAGGGGGTGTTGTAGTGTCTGTAGGAGGTGGCAGAAGTGCTTGCTATTGTGGCTGTTGTGGTGGCTGCAGGAGTCCCTACTGCTAGTTTAGCCATTGCTGACCTCCCCACCACTGAGGGTTTTGTTTCCAATTCCCTTATGGAGGTTTCCAATTCCCTTGGGGTTGTTTTGAATTCCCTTGGGGTTGTTTTCATTGAGAACTTGAGTAAGGCTGCCATTGAGGTTGTGGATTATTCCAAGGAGGGTATTGATTATTTGCAGGTGGTTTCCATTGACTACTATAAAATGGACCATTAAAAGTAAGAGGGTCCTGAGGCATACCTTGTCTTTGATCCCATGGACTTTGTTGTGAAATGAATAATACTTTCTCATCATCTCCTTCAATCGGCTTGTAATCAATGGGTAGCTGTGCAGTCTCCATATTGGCAACCAACTTGCAACGACAATATCTCTTCTTCTGTCTACAATGTGGACAAAATTATGCTAGATTAGCTTCACCCTCCTCATGCTTCTTTTTCTCCTATATTGTGTCTAAATGGGTGTCCATGTTATTGATGATGTCCTTCTTGAATTCAGACAACAAATGTGTCATTTTTGTCTGAGAAGCCCCAGTGCCATTAGTTTTTCCTGTTGTAGCCCTATATCCTCTGCCCTTCTTTGCCGCAACTCTTGAGTAATTACAGAAAATTTTCTTGATATAACCCCATGTAGATTGGGTAATATCTCCCTCGGCCATACGATCTAAGGCTTCAGTGCATCCTTCATTTATATCCCGTAAAAAATAAAAGTTTTTGGGACTCCTCATTGAGCTGATAATTAGTATTTTTCTACAAACTGAACAAGAATCTTGACACATAATCCTCTATACTTTCATCCTCCTTCTGTGTCATCTTGAAGATGTCATCCCTTCTCATATAATTTCCCTTGCAATATTCTTTATACTTCGTCAAGAATGCTACCTTCATTTCTTCCTAATCATGGACAACGTTCTGACCTAAGCCCATAAACCATCTTAATGCAGACTCCTTGAGAGTTGCAGGAAACAATTTGAGCCTATGGGCATCTGTGGTGTAGTCGTAACTATGACAAAGGATGCCAAACTCAAAGAGAAAGGCATATGGATGTTCGGTCACTAGGCCATAGAATTTGGGGAGTGCTGAAGAGGGAATATTCTTAAGGTTGTGATTATCATGCTAGTCAGTAATGGGAAATGGAAAGGTAGGGGGTTTTCCATCCTAGGCGGATGCTGATGGAGTCCTTGCAGTTGGTAAATGACTAGAGGCAGTGGATTTTCTTCTTGATTGTCTGGGTATTGTATTCTGAGATTGTTGAAGGCTTCTGCAAATGGATTAAACTCAAGTTCACCTTCTAGAAGGTGAAAGTTTAGTGGATTACCTTCAGAAGATGACGATGACGATGCTGATACAAGAAGGTTCACAATTGCATCCACGAACTGACCCTCCTCTTCATCTTCTTCTGGTACAAAGATATCTCCTAAATGGTTGTTGGGGTAGTTTGGTAAGTACCTTCCTAGAGCATCTCTTCTTCTTCTATGCATACAGATAAATGAAAGATTGCGGTGGTGGAGTGAAAGAATTTTTGATAGCAAACTCTATTTAAAAAGGATGTACATGCTTGAATTAAATTCTACAAATGGCTGAGTAAAAGAACTTGGATTGACACCATCTCTGACAATGACACCAATAATGATCAGTTCTATTAAGGTATCAAAAACTTAGGCAGTTACCATGACCTAGGGATTGGACATCCTACTGAGCAGCTATCCTCCTTTATAGAAAATCATTTAATTTATCAACCCAGGGATGTATTATTTGAAACAGGCCAAAAAAGTATATGCACCAAGGATTCTTACTTAGACCACGCTATGGCTACAGGAAACAAATTGCTTTGAAAGGAAATTATTCTAAAGCTCCAGGAAACAAATTGCTTTGAAAGGAAACTACTCTAAAGATGTAAAGAATGATGGAAAGGAAATGTAGAAGTGAAAGTACTTTAATGAACACCACAACTTGGAAACAAAAATACTTGAAAACACAATTATCATGCTTCAACAATTCTGCCTCTTTGGCTGCAGGAAGTACTGGACTATCCTACGAATTTGGCTACAAGAACTGTGTTAACACCATAATTATGATACCAAGATGCAAGAAACTTAAACTATATATAAATGATCCTAACTAGATAACATGAATTTCTCACCAAGTGGGCCCCCTTGAGTGAGTATCCAAACTTAATTATACTTAACTAAAGATTAACACTTCATTTTCTATTGATAAAAAATGAATTACAAGATTCAACTGTAAAGCAACATAATGTAAACTATAACTGATAACACCCTCCTTCTCACACAGGAGTGGGGCTTTATTTAAAGAAGGAAAAACATCTAACTGCTATCTAATCACACCATAAAGATAGGCTGAGCTTTTATTACAATCCTATTAAACATGAAAGGAAACTATAAGACTAGAGATAGAAAAGATCTGGGAAAGAGGAAAGAACTATTTTTAACAACAAATCTAACTTCCCACTCTCTCCTAGATTTCTTCAGAGAATTCATTATTCCGTCTTTGTCTTTTCTTGACCACTGCTACCTTGATCACCCCAAATCCACCTGCTAGTGTTGCACTTGAGGTTTCTCCATGTGCACCTGCTGTAAGACCGGGTCAAGCGTCCAGCGCATGGGCACATTTTACCTGGTCAAGGTGATGGTTTCTAAATTGATGCGCTGCACTCCAGATGTTAGGATAGAGACATTCATGATAACAAACACCAAAATATGCAATACATCATTCATGTTTAAACAACTAATTCATTTCAAAGAGACATAACCATAATTCCAAAATAAGTAATATAGCATTTTCATCCAAGCATAGCATATTTAAGTGTATTTAACCATAACATAGGTCTTTGGCATCGTGCCACATAATATAAAATATGAGTAAAAAATATTTGGAAAAGTATGATGAAAGTAGGGAAAAGATCTTAGTAAAAGCTATCCTAGGGGTTCTAAAGTATGGCATTAATATGCCTTATCAGGTGCTAATTCTGACTAGGTTTTTCCCTTAATAGGGTTTCCTCGACAAAAAATTCTTGTGTTATGGTGTTGCTTTTGATGTGTTCAGATTGGCATTGAGTAATTGGTTTAAAAAGTTTAAAGTTTAATTATTTGGAACATAACTGATTCTCCCCCCTCTCAGTTGTGTTGGTGGACTATTATTGCTAGCAATTTGTATCAGAGCTTGTGGTCCTATGAGAGAAAGCTTAAAAACTTGAGGTGGTCCCAAAGATGGCATTCTATAGGAAGGAGAGTCCAAAATTTGATCCTGAAAATTTTGACAGTTGGAAGAACAAGATGAGAACTCACCTACTCTGCTTAGGGATTTATTACCTGATGATTATAAAGAAGGATGAGAATATCAAGCCTTAAGATGAATTAGAAAATGCTAATGAAGATGAAAAGAATTTATTCAGTTGTAATATGGTTTCAAAAGAAGCATTGATCAGTGTGCTCTCTGAGGATGAATTCACAAAGGTTAAAGACTTGGATTATGCACATAAAATATGGACATGACTAGAGGCACTATATGAAGTATATAATTTTACTAAGCAGGTGAAGTTGCATAATTGGAAGACTAAAATGGAGATTTTGAGAATGTGAGATGATTAAAATACCATGGCATATGTACAAAGGGTTATAGAGGTTTTTACAGGCATTAGAAACTTAGGAGGCACATATACTAAAGAAGAAGTGATCACAAAGATTCTGAGATATTTGACACCTCTCTGCAAAAATAAAGTGCAAGAGATAGAAGAGATCATACCTTTGTCAGTGAAATTCAACATAGAGGTATTGATTGCTAAGTTTATCACCTTTGAGGCCGCAGAGTTGGGAGATACATTACCTAAGGTAGAATCTGCATTCAAGGTGATTGTGCATAATGACAAAAATACTTTATCAAGTCTCATGAGCATGAGCAGAGGTAACATGTATGAAGAGCTTGGTGAATATGCTGATGATTGGGAAAATATAGAGGAAGAGGAAAGGAAACTAGATGAACTTGTGGCTTTGATCACAAGAAGAGAAAATAGAGGTAAGGGTAAATTTGAAGGAAAGTTACCTCTAAAGTGTTTTTCATGTAATAAGATTGGTCATTTTGCATCTAGGTATCATACTAGGGTTCCTAAGCATAAACCTAAGTTTCATAGACCTAATTATTTCAAGGATAAGGAATGTTACTATGCTAGTGAAGGTGTTTCTGATGATGATATTGTGGATTATGATGAAATTGAATTTTTTGCTATTAAAGATGATGAGCTTATTCATGAAGAAAGAGCCTTAGTTTCACAGGTTGAAAATAAATCAGAATGGATCATAGATAGTGGTAGAAGACATGTTGAATAATTTTATCTATGATACTAGGGTCATTTATTTCTTGGTGATGTTAGCTGAGGTGTGTGATCTTGCGAAGATATATTTGTGGTTGACTACAACAATGTAACATGTTTAGAGTATGACAAGCATGGATTATGGATCTTGGAGTATAATTGATGATTTGTATTTGATTTTTACTTGTTTAAGGTATCGTGTGTATCTTAGCAAGGGTCTATGTAATTATTTATGCATTGGGGAAGTTCTAAATAGATGACCTAATTGCTTATTGTAAACTTGTATAAAGGAGAGTTGTTTCTTGATGAGGTAGGGTGGATATGTGAAGAGGAAGTTGTGAGCTTGTATTTGTGAAGTCTGCTAGATGTAGAGAATAGATAGTGATTGTAATTAACTTCATTGGAATTTTTTGGGAAAAGCAAGTTGCTATCAGTTAGTTCACTGGTTATTGTATATTACTATATTTTTACTCTGGACAGTGAGTCCAGAAGGTGGATTTAACCTTCTCATTTGGGCACTGAGCCTCTTATTTCTCTTTACTCCTAACAAGGTCTACCCTTTAACAAGGATCGTGTACTATATGCAATAATCATCTCTTGACAGGGATAAATCTCCTAACAAGGATACAATACTTTCAATGCATTATTTGTGGGTGCTAATTCCCATCAGAGTTTTNCCCTTAACAGGGTTTCCTTGACAATTATTGTGTTTCTTTTGATGTGTTAGATTTGCATTGAGTAATTGATTTATTAAGTTTAAAGTTTAATTATTTGGCACACAACTGATCCCCGCACTCTCATTTGTATTGGTGGACTATTATTGCTAACAATTCTCCTATCGGAAGTTAATTAGAGGATGATGTTGATTGCATCAGCTCATATGTGTTTATTAGAAAATCATATGTATGAATTGATGTAGTGGTGGAAAACTCCATGGGGGAGAAGTATTAATGTTGTAATGGAGCGATAAGGAAAGAACATGCAAGAATCAGTAAATTGTACTCAGAGATGCCTGAATTATTTCACAACTTTGGCATTGTTGTCAAAGGGGGAGAATATGTATTTTATATAGGGGGAGAATATGTATTTTATATAGGGGGAGAATATGTATTTCATATAGGGGGAGAATATGTATTTTATATAGGGGGAGAATATGTATTTCATACAGGAGGATAATGTTTATGCAAGCAAGAGAAGAACATAAAAGATGAAAATAAAAGGGGGAATATATGAAGATGATGAATCAGTATGATATAGTGGAAATTAGAGGTAAGTGGAAACATTTTGTAGAAGTCAATGAGAAGATTGATATATCAAGAAGATGAGGAGATAAGAGTGTTGTCATGAGAGAGACATAATGTTTCCATAAATGCCAAAGGGAAACATTACTATCATAACTGATGTAGAGACGTGAAGTATTGCATTGATAAGGATTGGTATAGATTTAATGATAGGAGAATCAATTATTTGGTTGTCATTGATGTCAACTAATTGATTTAGTATTTTCAGTATGTTACCTGATATTGTGTAAGCGAATCATGAGTTTTAGTATGTTTCTGAGGTTTCTCTTCTAATGGAAGGTTATGTCATGTACGGTTATGTTAAGTTTACCATCCTGAATCTTGATATGGAGAATTGAGTTGGTTATGTTTGATTGAACTCAAATTGGGTAATTGCTAAAACAATCAGTGATAGACAGTAAGTGATTTGAATGATCTCAAATTGGAAAAGTATATAATGGAGCGGTCATAGGATATGATTGTAAACAATGTCAAGAGACTATTTTTGCAAGTACAACTCATAATATTAACTGATGCTACTAGTTTAATTGACTCGAAGCAGTGTTAACATAATGAACAGGTAAACAAGATGAAGTTCTTGAACATGCTATGAGATTTGTAGATCAGTGAAGGAATTCAATGAGGAAAAATGATCGGTGATGATTTTTGTAAAGTATTAAGTTAGTTCCATGATTTGTGGGACTTACTTGACATCACATTATTCGAGGTATACATTTGAGGTGGATTCTTCAATAAGTTTCATTTGGTAAAATGAGTTTTTCAAATGGCTCAACTACCAAGGTAAAATCCTTGAGTAAGCCAACGCGGTTAGGAAAATATTTTTTGAGTGTATAGATACATTGTATCATACCTAAGATGATCTGGATCATTCATATCTTGGATCTAGGTTTTGTTGTAAGTCGGTGGATGTAGTTCTATATATTGAAAGTTGAAGAAGAGGTTATTTTTTGATTGCAAATTACATAAGGATTCAGTAACAAAACAAGTGAAGGAATCAAGTGCAATAAAGCCAAGAAAGAGTATACAATATGATGATGTATTAATAGGATCTGATTATGTGGAGGTAGTTCAGTTTTCATAGATCATTTTATCTATTGCTTTATAATCATTATAACAGTGAAATCCCTTAACAAGGTGGATTATAACAGACCTTTATTGTAAATCCTCTAAAAAGGTGATATATTAGCTTGCATTTTAAGTCCTCCAACAAGGTTTCTCCTAATAGGGAAAAGATCCTAATAGGTCTTAGTCAATTCCCTTAACTGGGTAACAACTAACATTGTTTTGTAAACCTTTAACATAGTAAGTTGCTAACATGACGTATTACAGAAGAGTACAAATTTTGTGTGTATCATATCACACAGTGGTTTTTTCCCAGTTGGGCTTCCACAAGATTAATATGGTGTTTACATTGTGTAGTTGATTACTTGTGAATGTTTGTATTTAAATTTTTACTTATGTTAGATGATATTGAATGTTTTGGTGCATAGAGTTTAAAGAAGTTGAATTAGGTGAATTTGTGGATTACTAATTCACCCCTCCCCTCTCAGTAATCAGACATGTATTAACACCCCACAAAAACTACCTCAAAATTTATCCTTTTGTGTATAGGTCAAACCTGGTTTGACCTATACTAGGTCAAACCATTTTTTACCTATACCTTGAGGGTTTAAATTTTGTGGGTTTGAAGCCCAATGCAAAGTATTTTCTTTTTTCCGCTCAGTGAGGTCGACCTTTATGAATTTGAACTCCAAAATCAATATAAAAGGAGGCCCATTCCCTTCATTTTTCCATACATTATTGATTTATACATGCAATAATTATCTCTCAAGAAATCAAGTCCAATGTGCATTCAAGTGCTCTTTTTGAAGATTTTAAGCAAGCAAGCAAGGATTTGGCTCCAAGATTTGAAGGTTATCTTTCATCCATTCTTCATTCCTATCATTTTCCATTTAATCATATCAAGCATATATACATCCAAAAACTATGATTTGGAAAGTGTAGATCTATTGCATTGGTGAAGACATCATACATTCTATCAAAATACATTAAATCAATCAAGTATACATCTTTGTGCCTATAGCAGATCCGTATCCATTCACAAGAGTTTGACAAGCAAGGTGAATTCTTACATTTGTCTTGTTTTACATGCTTTAATTATTTAATTTCAAGGTTAATTACTATGTAGGGGCTTGACCAAGGCAAGTCCATTTCTCCCAACAATTTCCCCTTATCTTATGTGTTGGTGCAGATTCACAAAGTTCTGGACTTGGAATTGCAGATATGGAAGTGCAGTATCAATCATAGTCCCAAGACCTTCAGATTCAGATCTCTAGGGTATAGGTCAAACCACCTTTGACATATACCTAGGTATAGGTCAAACCACCTTCAACCTATACCTAGGTATAGGTTGAACTAGGATTAACCTATACCTACACCACTCATATTTTCACAGCAGAGAGCTCTAACTTGCAGGTTTTTGAATCTCGATCTGTTTCTAGTTTTAGTATAGTCTAACAGGGTTTCTACAGATCTAAAGTTTCATCCTGTACTAGCCTTCAAGGTAAGTTCTTCATCATCCATATTCATTTTTAGCACTTACTTTGGTACACTAGATTTGATATCTTTTTGTTTATCATTGCATGGGTGTTTACTTTACTTTACTTGTATATAGTTTATTTCTATCATATCATTCTCATATAAATGAAAAGAGGATATAAAATTATGCATTCCTTCCAAGAATAGATCATTCATTAACATCCCTTCATCTACTTGGTTTGGGCTAATCAGATTTATTCCAAAGGGGTCACATTTTAGGATCCCTTTTCAATGTACATGCGTGACTTGGTGGTCTACCATTGATTATCATTTCACCATATACATTTTGGTGAACATGATTTATTACATTTCCTATTTTGATCTTAGTGTTGGACTTCCTTTCATGATATATACATTTTGATTGGGTACTTAGATCTTCTTTGTGCTCCTTTGCATCTTCACTTTGTATGCATCTAGTTATCTCTTGTTTGAATTACATAGCCAAATTTACTTTGTATGCATTGTGATAATCTCTATTTACATTACATCTTTGACATATTTTTCAAATAACACTACATCTTCCTTTCCTTTCATTCCTTTTTGTATTATCTTTATCACTTGAGTCCAACCTATAGTATTCAAGTTAGAAGAAGTCATAGAATCATGGGTTCCTTTGATCTTGAACCTCCCTTCTTTCCTAGGAATCTTGATGAAACCAAAATGAATCCTAATGATACCAATACTATCATGGAGAATAAATATTCTCATTCTTCTCATGATGAAGATGAAGAATTAAGAGTTCCTCCTACCCAAGTGCAAATCTTACTTATGAATTTGAAAATTTGGAACATTGGTTAGATCAAGAGAGTCATAATCTAGAATCCATTTTCGTTGTATAATTCTTAAATAAACTCATTCATAATGATGAACATGGTATTCACCTCTTTCTTTTCATTTATCATCTTTTTGATTCCAATGTTAAACCTCTTACAGAATGTTCCCAAGAATTAGGCTATTTTCCACCTACTACAAGTGTTGAAACTTCTTTTCCCATTTTGACTTCCATTCTTAGCATTTCCACTTATGCTCCACCTCTTCTTACAAGTTCAATCCAAACTTATAATCCTACACACGTGATTCTCCCTAATCCCATTCTTCATTGTCTTCCTATGAGTGTTCCACGTGTTTCATTGCCTTCATCTATGCCTTCTTATCATAGTGTTCCTTTTTCATATCCTAATCCTATTTCCAAAAATGCTCCTACCATCCTTCATGATTCTTCCAACATTCCCTTAGTTTCACATAATATTCCTAACATTTCTAATGTTTATCCTCCTATCATTTGTTCTACTGATTTTACCATTAATAGATTAGCTCAAACTATGTCTTCTTTGCAACAACAACTTGCTTCTTTGACTCAATCCAAATTCAACATTCCTACATTCGATATTGATAGTCCTTTGTCCATAGATATTATCTGATTTTTTATCCTACAAAGTATTGAGATTCCTCATCTTGAGACTTATAATGGTAAGGATGATCATGTGACTCATGTTAAAACTTTTCAAACCTTGTGTAATGATTTTTCTCACGACCATAGGTTCATGAAAAAATTGTTTACTAAAAATCTTTAAGACAAATCTTTGCAATGGTATTATTATTTTCCTCCTTATTCCATTGATTCCTTCCATAAGCTTGCTAATACTTTTATTCAATAATTTCAAAACAATATTTGTCGTCAAATTTCTTTGACTGATTTGATGCATTGTAAACAAGGTGTTAAATAAAAAATTAGTGACTTTCTTGGTAGATTTAAGAATTTTCATGCTTAGATTTCTTACCCTATGCCTGATGTTGATATACAACACATTTTTATTCATAATTTACAAAAGGAAATTAGAGATAAGATACTTTTTAATGAGTTCTCTTCCTTTTCACAATTGTGTGCAGTGCTTCATCATTATCAGCTTCAAGTGAGTCAATTTGAGAGAAACACTCCAGTAGCTCCTATTCCCGTTTATAAGAGTGATGTTGCATCCAATTTTAAAAAATTCAGAAGCCTAAACTACATTAAAATCAACAAATCATCCCAAATAGTTGATAAACAAGTGGCAACATCATCCAAAGGTGTGGCTCCTTTGTCCTCTATTTTTAGACCTTATCACACTTTTACTCCACTTTCTGAATCTTTGCATAATGTGATGTTGAATTTAATGAATACAAGCATGATTAAAATTCCTCCTATCAAACCAATTGACCCATCCAAACCACCATCTATATTCTTTGATCCCAAAGATTTTTTTCAATTCCATCATCAACTTGGTCATGATACTAAAAAATGTGGTTCAAGAGCTTATTGATTCTAATGCTATATCTGTAGATGATGATATCAAATAGGAAAAGAAATCAGTTACACCTCCTAATTAGAATTTTCAAATATACACTAATTCTTTACCATCCCATTCAAATAATACTATTGGGCAACCTTATTCTCCCACACACATTGATTATAATGAGAAATTTGACAAAGCTACTCATTTTGTCAACCAAATTGAACATGTCAAACCTCAACCTCAACCTAAAACTCAAACTAAACCTCAATCTCCACCTCAGTCTTGCATTAATTTTGAACCTACTAAAACATTTAAGGTACCTAACAGTCATCTATATATTGTTACTAGGATTGATGATATTCCTTCCCGTGACACCCTTGTTGATCCCACTTGCATGGTGAATGTGATAACCAAAGAGCATATTTTTAGTAAACAATTGCATAAATATTTCTATAATAAATATGATTTCTTTATCCAAACTTACAATGGTTTCCTTTATCCTTCCCATGGTTCCATTTCTTTTCCTATGGAAGTTGGTGGTAAAACTTAGGACACTACTTTCACTGTTATTCCTACTTCTAATCAATTTCAAGTCAAACTCGGTCTTCCTTGGATTACCTCCATGAGTGTCATAGCTTATCCTATTCATAAAGGTATTAAATTTCATCATAATGGAGAGATCATGACTATTAACCATAGTATTTATCATGCTTATGTGCCTCAAGACTCTGTTGACCTTGATTTCTTATGGCCTCACATTCGTCAACCAACTAGAGTTCATCCTGATTATCTTGTCTAGTCATACCAAGCCTTTAAGATTCAAAAGATTTGTGAACTTACCAAACCCAAGGATGATATTAATTATGTAATTCTTCCTACACCACCTATTCCTTCTTATATGCATCCTATTCCTATCATCTCTCAACCTAGTGTAGTTCCTTAAGTTCTTCCTCCTAAAGAAGAAAAAGACCCGATGTTGATTGATCCTATCCAATCCCAAATATCTGGTAAAACCTGTGTGTGTGGTAAAATATAGCCTTAAAAATGCAACACCAAACACTCAATAAACTATTAATTCAAGGGGGTTAGTATCAAATCAAAATCAAATTCATTGCACAAACTACCCTCAAGAGTGGCTTACTGCTTTCTAGTTGAATCGAGTTTGATTCTATGAGGATGCTCATCAAATTAGCATGGAGAATTAGTGACTAGACGACTCCAAAATGGAATATTTCATGAAATGAGAAAGATGCATGAACTTGCATACTTTTCTCTCAATAACCTTGGAAATGACATGCATGCAAAAGAAAACTAAATGCATATTAACCACGAGATAAATCTAAGAACATCATTACCAACTACCAAATAAAGTTAGAAATGAAGCTACCATTAAACTAGAAATGCAATTTAGAATCTAAATGTAAGAAAACTAAGCTAACATGAAGATGGAGGCAAGAACAATGATCAAAACCTAGAAAAAAACTAGCATTATAACCTTACTCCTCAAATTGCCTCTCTCTTTGAACAAAGGGAACTATTCCTTTTATAGGAAATTTGGTGAAACAAATGGTCAAGATTCAACTACGAAGAGCAGTAGAGATGCAATTTACTTTAATCCATGTGGGTTTGATCCAAGTGAAATTCTCTCGATTGGTCAACCTTGTGCTTGTTTGGGGGAGAATGAGATAAATTTGGTAATTTCCCCATTTAATTGCTTTTATTTGAATTTTGAGTGCTCACAAATGTGTGAGGATGTGTGAATGGGTTCATTTAATTAAAAGGGGTTTAAGAATTTTAATTAAACTCTATAGTTTAATAAATTAAGTTATTTGAGCTTTGATTAACAATTTAATTCAACAAGTCATGTTTAATTATGCAATCAAGTTTGATTAAATACTCCCACAATTAGGGTCTAGCAATAAATGCCTTTGATTTAGGGTTTCTTAAGGCCAATTAATCAAATTATGAGCTATAGGTTTACTAGAAAATTTTTAGGTTGTTACATTTTTCCCTCTTTGAATTGATGTGCGATCAGCGAGTTGATTCCAAGAGCTTTTGATGAAAGATTAGGAAATAGCTTGATGTGAAGTGATGAAACTATCTCACAGATAAGAACCAATTCCAAACTTGATTGAATGAAGACCAATTGAAGATGGAAGATATCAACTCCAGACTTGATTTAGTGAAGACTGATAGAGAGACCTGAAGATATTAACTTTGGACTTGATTGAGCGAAGATTGAAAGAAAAGTTTGAATATCCAGCTTGATGTGAAGCGATGAAACTGAATATGCGTTCCTAGAGCAGATTTCTCAATTTTAGATTGGTTTTGATTGATGAATCAACCTAATGTGGTGCAACAAGATTGAATGCCATTCGATTGATTGCTTGGAAATTGACATGATATGGGTCTTGATGAAGCCAATTACCTGATTAAGAGTTATTATCAGATTGATGTGGTGCGATGAAAATGGTATGCCCCTAGGAATTCAAGTGACTTGATTTGAAGTGATGAAATCACTTAGGAGAATCCTGGTTTGATACAGAGCCTTGATTCCCCTAGAGATTGAAGTTGTTGACTTGAATCAAATTATTGATGTAATGGTTTTGCCCCCTCGGGAGCGAAATCAAAATGAGGTGAGGGTGACAAGCTTGAAAAACATCGAATATTTGGAATAGATGCAAAATAATTAGATTCAAGCTTGAATTAAGAGTTAGTTGACCAATTTTGACCAAGAGTTGACTTGGGTTGACTTGGGTTGACTTATTTTGGATGGAAGTGGAGAATTCTTGATTTAGTCGATTAGGAACGATTATGAAGTAGAATCTTGTGAGGCAAGCTTCTATGATCAATTGCATTTGAGTAACAGGTTAATCTACATTTTTGAGCTACAAAATGCTATAGGATTTCAATTTTGGTCCCGAAAATGGATTCAAAACTATCCAATTAGCCATGGGTGAAATTTTCACAGTCACCGGAGTAATTTGGAAAATTAGATCAAAACCTATATAATGCCTAAAAGGGTCATTTTCAAATCATTTTCACCTTCCAAGTTTGAAATTTGAAAAATGTTCTCTGAGTCCAAAATGGTGGTGTCGATTGTAGATCATCAATTTGAGCACATGCGGAGGCATGATCGACTAGAGAATTACCCGCCTCCAGTAAGTAGTAAAAAAAATCCTCTTTAAATCCAATTTTGCTTGGTTTTGTGAGATTTTTCCATGTTTTGCACATTTTTCATCCGTAGGGCTCGGTTTGTCATACGACCAATGAGAGGGCTTGTGTGAAAAACTGCTAAAAATTCTTTTATCATATCAGCCGATAGGGTTTGTCATATGGGAAGGAATCATCACTTGTACGAGGGCCTTCATAGAAACCCCTTGTATCGTATGACTTTATCTATTTTGTCATTTCAACCTGATTTGTCGTACTGTACTGATTCTTAAATTATATGAGGCTTCATGTTAGTTAGTCTTTACTATGTTTTGTCATATGAAGGAAAAAAGTATTTTTTGGGGTTTTACCAAGCAATTTCAACTTTTTTTGTGGGATACTTAGATTATTTGTTATTTTTTCAGCTTGTCTATCTGTTACACAATGATTTTGCTCAGTTACTGACAAATTTCCATTGATTCTCCCTTATAGGCACAGTTACCAGATATCCAATTTAGGTCCACGTATCGTCTAACCGTGCGATTAGTGAGGAACCTTTGAGATGCAAAGAGGGGTCACTTGAGTGAGTGTGGGTTTAGGTGTTTGTTGCAGATGCCTGATTACCATGTGAACCACAAATTTCTCACTACTTTAGTTGAGTGGTTCCACAACGAGCACAATACTTTTCATTTGTCGACCGGGGAGATGACCATTAGTCTCAAGGATGAATACAATATTATTTGGATCCCCTTTTTTAGAGAGCAAATAGAGTATGGCACGACTCCACGACTTGGTATCTAGGCCCTCATATGAGTCTTTCATGATTATACCATTCTAGGTAGGGAAATCTCTTGGGACGATATGGTGATGGAGTATGGCGCACAATATCCACTTGCTTGCATCATAGAAGGATTCATAGGTTTCTTTATCATGGTAGATAGGAGTCAACAAGGATTCCTGGTTCATTCAGGTTGGGTTCTAGAGAGACTCATGACCAGGCCAGAGCAATTAGGATGGGGCCAGTGCCTCCTAGCACATATGTACCATGAGATGTATGAGGTGGTCTTCCGAGGTGCTAGGGGTATGCCTATAGGTGTGCTTGTTTTACAGGTGTGGGTATGTGAGCACCTTCCCATTAGAAGACCAGTGAAAAATGATCCATGATAGAGTGGCCAATCTTTTGTTTACATATACTTAGGGTTCTTGATGCAACCCCACTTGGGGAAGACCAACTACTGGAGACGTTAGCTTGATGATCTCAACTTGGTTGTTTGGAGGCCTTACAGAGGCACAAAGGCTTGGGCCGACTAGAGGGATCATAGGAGAGACTTCTTTGTATCACATCCTTTGTTTGGGAGGACCTCCACTATGGTTGAGTGTTTTATAGTTTCTCAAGTACTTAGGCAGTATAGATGACCATAGAGTATACCGCAGGAGTTCACAACATACGTCTAATTTTTTGATGAGGAGCGTCGAGGGTGGTCTCTTAGAGTATCTCTAACTCTTTGTTTATAGGAGCTCATAGGGTTACATCAACCATCCTAAGATTACTTGGAGGATATAGCAAATGTAGGGGTCACACCCCAGTACATGGATTATCTTGCATGCCAACCCTTCCTGAGATTTATAGATTCGGCTGAGAGGGTGCTGTGTGCATAAATGTTGACACACTTCTATGAATCATCACATCCAAGGTTGCTCAAGAGTAAGGCCTCAAATATCGATCCATAGCTCTCTAGTCATGGAGTGTAAATATATGAAATAGAGGCCCTCAGATTGACCTAGTTGTGCCTATGCAAGTACACCATGAAATGAGAGATTCAGATGCATGAAAATGAGATCCACTCTATATGATTGCAATGCTTGAAATGAAATTAATCTAAATGATAACAATGCATGATTAATCTATGAAAGGAAATACAAATGAAATATTAATCTATGAAAATAAACATGATTCTAATCTATATGAGTAGCCATGGATGCAAGAAAGAATGAGACAAGAAGAGAGAAGTTGCAATATCCAAGCTCAAATGTGCTCAAATGCTCCTCCAAAATTGCTCTCCAAACCTGCAACATAACAATACTTAAAAATTCTATATATCAAAATGAGAAGGAGAGGTCTCCTTTTAAAGGAAAGTGAACGATTAAGATTAAGAGGCAAAAATCAAAGGCTATGATTAAGAGGCAAAAACCCACCACTTAAAAGATGTGAAGAAAAAGGGATTTTTATTTACTTTTTCATTTAATTTATTTCCTTTTTCAAAAAATAAAGTGCTTTAAGTAGGGATTTTTATTTATTTAATTAAAAGAGGGGTTTTCTTTATGATTAAATAACTTGGAAGAACTTTATCTAATTAAATGGGAGAAATTGAATTTAATTAAATAAGAGGAATTTCATTTAATTAAAAGGGAGATTAAATCTTTTAATTAAATAAAAATGATCAAACCTTAGGAAATATTGAATAATTGAATTAATTACAATTTGATCAAGGAAATTGATTTGAATTGAAAATGCTCCAAGGCATTGATTCCAAAATTTGATAAATTGATAAAATGATAAATGGGCCCAAAGTCTAGGCAACCATTTTAGGGTGCATACATTTGCCCCTCTTTGACAAATGTGTGGTCGACTCGGGAACACATGTAGTCAAAGAATGCAGTTGAAGTGTGAGGTCGACTTGGGATCACAAAAAAACCCAGACGTGTGGTCGAAATGGGAACACATCAGGACAAAAATAAACACAATTGAAAAAGACAAAGTCAACACCGAAATAAGTAATTGACATGTCAGAGATAATAATCTCAAGCAAGACTGATATAATTGATAAAGTTGAATCAAAGATTGAAGTTTGATAGGTACTGCCCCCTCATGATCAAAATCGAAATGAGATAGAGGAGAAACAACAAATTGATAAATTTTGATCAAATCGAACTAAAGATAAGGTTCTTGATGTAAGATAAAAGATATAAAGACCACAGAACCAAGGTAGATCATCAAGCATGAAAGATTATGCCCCAAGGTTGAATTAGAAGAAAAGAATAAAAGAAGAAGAAGAAGAAGAAAGAAAAGAAGAAGAAGAAGTAGAAGTGGGGTGAAAGCAAATGGAAGATAGAAGTTTGAAAGAGGTGGAAAGAAATGGAGAGAAGAAAAAGAATTTGCCTCAAGAAAGAGAATGCCCCAAAATCAATCAACTGTTTAAGATAGAAAATTTTGATTGAGATCACGAAAGAAGATAAGTAAATGAAGATCAAAACGTGATCATAGTTGATTAAAAGTCCACAAGAAAGATGAAGGAAAACCCTCAAACTCATAAGGCAGCCTAAAAATGCAAATTAACATGAGGTCTAACAATGCAAGCTACATGAAAATGCAAAGGTGTACTTGCAATAGAGAAACAAACATAGGTTCTTGTGTTCATCATTCATTAGAGAATGTAAAGGAACTTATTTTCATCATTGGGCTATTATTAATAGACATTGGAAAATCACACAATCATCACTAGTCACAAGTGCAACTATGAAGATATGAATGCGATTTATATCAGAAACATCACACAACCATCACTAGTCACGAGTGCAACTATGAAGATATGAATGTGATGTATATCAGATTTGAAATGTGGAAAGATTCTAACATAAACATCAAAGACATAAAGGTCAAGATGACTATGATGTTAGCTTACCCAATTTAATACAGCAAAACCATGCTCGCATCAAGGCATAGAGGCCAGGATGACCAATAGAACAATTGTGCAAAAATAGTGAAGCATAAAGCAAGAAGTAAATAAAAACATGCCCATGCCCCAAGTCCTCTAGCTATGCATCATGGAGAGACTTATTAGACAAGGACACTCAACTAAAATCAATAACAGTCAACACACAAAGAAAAGATCATGCCATAGCTCAAGCATTAAGTGTTGCGTTTAAAAATTTAAGTGTGTTAACTGATACTGAGTTCCGCGGATAAGGATCGAATACTTGCAAG
>MU227631.1:172172-194679 GCA_018584345.1 Thuja plicata | reverse complement strand
AGAGAACCATAAAGATAAAGGTTATGCTATCAGTAATGCATAAAATTTTAGTATTCACAAAGTGACAACAGACACCAACAAACAAGTGCACACCGATAGACAGAGAACCCCAAGAGAAAAATCACAGTGACGCCCGAGCAAGAAACTGGACAAGCATTACCGACGGAAAAAATTACAGTGTTACCCGACGGACAGACAACCCCAATAGAGATACTTAAGGAGAACTGAAGTGCTAACCAAAGATAACAAGAGTTAAAACACCCAAAGGAACTGAAGTTCATAAACAACAAAAGACTTAGCTGGCAAGAGATAAAGGAGTTAACTGGTTGTTAACATTGTTTTCATTGACAATTTAAAGCCATAGATAAGTGAAAGATTTAAAGCAATTTTATTCCAGTTGTCAAAGATATTTCTATGAGATAAAACATGAGTATTGATTTAAAGTAAGATTGGCTAAGATTGCGGATCACGCCAAGAACAAGAAAGTCAAGAACTGAGAAAAAGTGATATCATGTCTATAAAGAGAAAATCTAATTCATTATGAATTAGGGGAGTGAATAGAAAAAGAGGATGCTGGAGAGAAACTAATGAAGAAAAAATTCATACAGTCTTGATCAATCAACCTAAAGAATAGAACTATATTTATGCAAACATCGAGAAACAGAGCATAATATCACCAATAAGAAAGAAGTGGAGCAAAGGTATTGAAAAGATACATTGATCAGAAAGGTATAATGAGCTTACAATAGATCTAAAAATATGCAAGTATATAGTTGTATATGTGAACATATTATTTACTATTTCAATTTAACCATTGGATCAAAAAGTCTCTTAACCGAGCAGGACTTCACAATCCTTTCTATATTGAGATACATCCCAAAGAGTATCAAAAAGTTTGATTATGAAGATAGAATGAGATGCCATATACCATTTGACAAACTACACTGGGTTTGGTCATAGAAGGTAGCATAGAGATTCCAGATATCAAGTGACAAACTATTCTATTTAAATCCTCTAACAAGGTCACACCTAATAGTGTGTTTGTAACCTTTAACAGGGTTGGCTCTTCACCGAGCTCACTTCAGAAGAGTGAAAATTTTGGGTTACTAGTCCCAAGTGGTTTTTTCCCTTAATAGGGTTTCCACGTTAAAAATCTATGTGTCAAATGTGTTTATGTGTCATTAATTTAGTGTTTTGCATTACACATAATTAAATTTGGATTAATCGGTATACACTAAGTCATTTACCGTATTTGAGAAAATGAAAGGCTGCTAATTGGTAAACAGTAAGAATAAGGTTTAAAAGTGAACTCCGAGCAATAGTTATTTGATAAGTTTATTTGAAGGCATTCATCTTGTAGGACTGAAGATAACTAGAGGCTTAATATTGTGGTACTAATTTTTTGGGTTGATTTATTGGAATATTTTGAGGCCACTGATTCACCCCCCCCTCAGTTATTCTAACAATTGGTATCAAAGGTTGTGTGCTTAGAAAGGGAGTTTAACAGCTCAAGCAAAAGATCACAAGATGAACAAACGAGATGTGCCTAAGTTGAACAAAGACAACTTTGCATCATGGCAAAGCAGAATAAGACTCCACCTATAGGTATTGGAAATGATGTTGTTCAATACCTAGATACTAAATATGTGTTGTCTACAGGACCTCACACACTTGAGCAATTGAGAGAAAATCATAAGCATAATTGCATGATGATAGAGCTTTCTTCCTCGCTCTCTGATGCTGAGTTTGAAGATGTCAAAAATTGAACCTCTACAAATAAAATGTGGGATAAATTGAAGCTGGTACATGGAGGAGATGCGAATGTACTAAGAGACAAGGTAGAAAGCCTAAGAGGGTGGTTTGATGATCTAAGGATGAAAGAAGGAGAAAATATCACATAGTATAGCTGTAGAATCAAAGAGGTAGTCAATGCTATCCGAGGAGTTGGAGGTGTACTTGAAGAAGCGATAGTGGTAAGCAAAATCCTAAGAACCTTATTGCCTATATATGCTATTAGAGTATCTTCTATATAAGAAATGAGAGCAGTTGCAAACAATAATGTTACTCTAGATAGTCTGATTGGTAGACTGATTTCATTTCAGATGAATAACTTTGATAATAGTGTCTTACCATCTATAGAGTCTGCATTAAAATCTTCTTTGAAAATAAGTAAATCAAGTCATAAACACACTATGAGGAATGATAGTGAAAGTGATAATGATGATCAAGATCTTAATGATATTGAAGAACTAATCGATAGAAGATTGCAGAGAGGCAAAAGTAGATACAAAGGTAAATTACCACTTGTATGTTTTAATTGTAAAGAGGTTGGACACTTTGTTGCAAGATGTCCTAATTGAAGAAAAGATGACAGAAGTAATGAAAAAACATATGAAAAGAACTTTGACCAAGGTGATAGCAAAGATTACCAAAGCAACTGACAATCTAATAGAAGAGATACCCAAGACTACAAGGAAAAAGGGAAGAAACCTTGTTACCTAGCTGAGAACAGAGATGCTGATACTGACACCGAATCTGATGAAGACATTGAGATGGTATTTGTAGCCATGAAGGATGATTCAGACAAAGAAGAAGAAAGGTATGTAGAGAGTGCACTCATATCTAAAGTAAGTAAGAATTATGTATAGATCATAGATAGTGGTTGCACTCACCACATGACCGGTGATAAACAAAAGTTTGAAACTTTTGAGTATTATAATGGTGGTTTAGTAATAATGGGTAATGACACACCTTGTCCAATTGAAGGTAAAGGAACCATAATGTTGAATAACCTGATCAAATGTGAAAATGCATACTAGTTAAAAGGACTTAATTATAATCTATTGAGTGTTTCACAACTAAATAAAACACGTTAATGAGTAGCATTTAAAAATAAGAAGGCAAAGATCTTGAATGAATCAGGAAGGTTGATCAGAACTGGTGAATAGACAAAAGGTAACCTTTTCTATCTTGATGACATTAAAACCTTTTTTTTAATGGATAGAAACAAAGACATGTGATTGTGACATAGAAGACTATGCCATGTGAATTTTGACAACATGATAAAAATAAGCAATAAAAGAAAAGTAAGAGGCTTACCGAGAATGTCTAAGCCCGAGCATATCATGTGCAAGAATTGTAAAAAAGGTAAGATGAAAAAGTATAGTTTCAAGAGTAAAGCCCATACATCTGATGCAATTCTAGAATTAGTCCATACTAATCTATGTGGACCCATGAGGACAAAGAGTTACTATGGTGATAGGTATTTCATTCTTTTTGTAGATGATTATTCTAGAATGATGACAGTTATGTTCTTAAAAGATGAATCAGAAGCATTCAAGATGTTTAAATGGTATAAGGCTATGGTAGAAAATAAAAGTGGTAAGGAATTGAAATGCTTAAGATCAGATAGAGGAGGGGAATTTATTTCAGATGAATTCACTAACTATTGCAATGAGCATGGAATTAAAAGACAAGTTTCTGCACCAAGAACACCACAACAAAATGGGATTGCTGAGAGGAGAAATAGATCAATTGTTGATTGTGCAAGAATAATGATGATAGAGAAAAGCATCACTCAAACCTTTTGGAGGGAAGCTATCAGCACTATTTTCTACACATTGAATAGAGTACAATTGAAGAAGGACATACAGAAGACACCCTATGAGCTATGGTATGGTTACAGACCCAATGTAAGTTACATTAGAACTTTTGGTAGTCAATGTTATATTTTGAAGGATGATAGAAATGGAAAGCTTGACTCCAAAAGTGAAGAAGGTATCTTCCTAGGGTATTTCACCAAAAACAAGGCTTATAAGTGTCTTAACAAATACTCTAACAAGATCATTAAAAGTGCAAATGTAAGAATAGATGAATTTACAGAGAAGAATGATAAGGAAAGTAGAAAAGAACTAGAAGACTACAACAGGTTTGTTTACACTGAAGAACCTGACACTCTACCCGAGCAACAGTGTATCTCTCTTGAGAAATAGAACATTGCACCCGAGTATCAGGTTGCAATTACCAAAAATTAGGAAAATCATCCTCAAGATGATGTTCTGAGTGATGGAGATTAGAATGAAGGTCAAGATGATGATCAAAATGATGGACAAAGAGCTAAACCAAAAATTTCCAAGTATGTCAGAAGACATCATCCAAAAAATTAGATCATATGAGACAAGAAGGCTGGAATGAGAAATAGAAGTAAGTCACTAAACACTAGATGTTTAATTTGTGATTTTGAGCCTAAATCTGTTAATACTGCACTTGAAAATGAAGAATGGGTAAGTGTTATGAATGAAGAAATAGAATAGATTAAGAAGAACAAGACATGGACACTAGTACTGAGACCAAATGACAAGAATGTCATCAGTACCAAATGGATATTCAGAAACAAGCTGAATGAGAATGGAGAAGTCACTAGAAATAAAGCAAGGTTAGTATGCAGAAGAAGAAGGTATTGATTATGGAGAAACCTTTGTACCCATTTCTAGAGTAGAATGATTTAGAATCTTAGTTGCTTATTTTGAATTCAAAGGATTCAAGGTATACCAGATGGATGTCAAATTTGGATTCCTAAATGGAATACTGGAAGAAGAGGTATACATTGAACAACTAGAAGGGTTTGTTGATCCAAACAAGAGAAAATGGGTATGTAGACTACATAAAGCCTTGTATGGATTGAAACAAGCACCAAGATCCTAGTATGAAAGACTCCACTCCTATCTCATAAGCATTGAATTTGTAAGAACAAGTGAAAATAACAATCTATACTTAAAAGAAGATACCAATGGTAATATTCTGATTGGTGAAATATTTGTTGATGATATCATATTTGGAGGAAATGAAATGTTATGTAAATCCTTTGCTAATTAAATGAACAAATAATTTGAAATGTCTATGTTTGGGGAGATCAAATTCTTTCTTGGTCTACAGATTCTTCAATAAGATGCAGGCATACATATCACTCAGTCCAAATACATCAAGGAAGTGTTGAAGATATTTGAGATGGAAGATTTCAAGCCAGTTGGAACACCTATGGCTACTAGATGTAAGATGACAAAAGAAGATAAATCAAATGAGGTAAATCAGACCTTGTATATATCAGTGATTGAAAAACTAATATATGTTGTTCATACTAAACCAGATATAGCACATAAAGTTGAAATAGTTGCAAGATTCTCTGGTAATCCCAAAGAATCACACATGAATGGTATCAAGAGAATTCTGAGATATCTGAAGAACATCAAGGACTATGGCTTATGGTATAACAAAAAGGGAAAATTTAAGATTCAAGTCTATACATATGCTAATTGGGCTAGAAATTTAGATGAAAGGAAGAGCACAACTGGAGGATCATTCTTCATGGGTGACAGACTTGTCACATGGATCAACAAGAAGCAAGGATGCATCTCACAATCTACTGTAGAAGAAGAATATGTGGCTGCTGCTGCAAACTGCTCAAATATTGCATGGATCAAACAATTATTGGAAGGTATGAATATGAAGATTCTTGAACCAGGGATTATCTATAGTGATAATACCAGTGCAATAAACATATCAAAGAATCTAGTCATGCATGCTAAGACTAAGCATATTGCTATCAAGTATCATTACTTAAGAGCACAAGTGAAAGCAAAAGAAGTGATACTAGAATATGTTCAATCCAAGGAACAATTAGCTGATATATTACAAAGCCATTACCAAAAGATACATTTGAGTACCTGAGAAAGAGACTAGGGGTCCAACCCTTGTCTATCAGTCAGTAAACTAACTAGGAGATTGCATCAACCTATACACAAATAAGAAGATAATTCATGGTGATATAAATGAAGAAATGGACTGCAAAAATACATCTGTACACAACAAGGTACAAATCTGAACTGAACACCATAGATTATTTTGGCTAATACAGAGCTATGTTGCTAATGGAAGGGAAATTCAAGGAGTATATTATTAAAAAAAGAAAGGATATAACTTTGGAATGCTCAATGATTACTTTGGTATTGTTGTTAAAGGGAGAGATATTCAAAGGTAGAGAAGTTCCTAAGGATTCAAAGGGAAAGATTATCATTATCCAAAGGGAGATATTATATTGAGAAGATCTGAAGGAGAGAGATTATATATACACATATGAAATATCAATCAAAGGGAGAGAAATATCAAAAAGGGAGAGAAGTATTATGAGGAAGAGAGTACACACAAAGGGAGAGATAACTTATTGTTGTCAATGGAAAAAGAGATTATCAAGGAGAGGAAAAGTTAGGGGACAACAAAGAAGAGAGACAAAATTTGCTACATCTATCTAGTAAAGGGATTGAAGATTGAAGAAGACACTCTGCAAGAAACAAATCTAAGCTATATGAGCTTATCGTGAGCCAAAAATTTGTATTGGTTATAGAACAATAAGTTTGGTAGTCTGATGAACTTCAACTATTATATTTCATATTGTATTAGTAATAATATAGTGTGATAATGTAGCATGTTTCTATCAATTCCAAAGGGAGATATTAATGAACATAACTAATTGAATGTTTGAAGATATTAAGTTGATGATCACCAAAATGCAGAAAGATAATGCAAGACATTAAATCAGTTAATAGATTGTATTGTCATTGATGTCAACTTGATATAATCTGATTGGTTATATACAAAGTGTCAAAGACTTTAGAGAACCATAAAGATAAAGGTTATGCTATCAGTAATGCATAAAATTTCAGTATTCACAAAGTGACAACAAACACTGACGGACAAGTGCACACTGACGGATAGAGAACCCTGAGAGAAAAATAACAGTGATGCCCGAGCAAGAAACCCAACAAGAATTACCGATGAGTAGAATCACAAGCATTACCGATGGATATAATTATAGTGTTACCCAACAGACAGAAAACCCCGATGGAGATACCTGAGGAGAACTGAAGTGTTGATCGAAGCTAACAAGAGTTAAAACACCAAAAGGAATTGAAGTTCAAAAATGACAAAAGACTTAGCTGGAAAGAGCTAAAGGAGTTAACTGGTTGTTAACATTGTTTTCATCGACAAGTTAAAGCCATAGATAAGTGAAAGATTTAAAGATGTTTTATTCAAGTTTTCAAAGAGATTTCTACGAGATAAAACAAGAGTATTGATTTAAAGAAAGATTGGCTAAGATTGCGGATCACGCCAAGAACAAGAAATTCAAGAACTAAGAAACAGTGATATCATATCTATAAAGAGACAATTAGGGGAGTGAATAGAAAAAGAGGATGCTAGAGAGAAATTAATGAAGAACAAATTCATATAGTCTTGATCAATCAAGCTAAAGAACATAGCTATATTTCTGCGGACACCGAGCAACAGAGTATAACATCACCAAGAAAAAAGAAGGGGAGCAAAGGTATTGAAAAGATACATTGATCAAAAAGGTATAATGAGCTTACAATAGATTTGAAAATATTCAAGTCTATAGTTGTATATGTGAACAGATCATTTACCGTTTCAATTTAGCCATTGGATCAAAAAGTCTCTTAACTGAGTAGGACTTAACAATCCTTTCTATATTGAGATACATCCCAAGGAGTATCAAAAAGTTTGATCATGAAGATAGCATGAGATGCCAGATAACATTTGAAAAACTACACTGGGTTTGGTCATAGAAGGTAGCATAGAGATGCCAGATATCAAGTGACAAACTATTATATTTAAAACCTCTAACAAGGTCACACCTAAAAGTGTGTTTGTAACCTTTAACACGGTTGGATCTTTACGAGCTCACTTCAAAAGAGTGAAAATTTTGGGTTACTAGTCCCAAGTGGTTTTTTTTTTTCCCTTAATAGAGTTTCCACATTAAAAATCCATGTGTCAAATGTGTTTATGTGTCACTACTTTAGTGTTTTCATTACACATAATTAAATCTGGATTGATCGGTATACACTAAGTCATTTACTGTATTTTGGTAAATGAAAGACTGCTAATTGGTAAATAGTAAGAATAAGGTTTAAAAGTGAATTTTGAGCAGTAGTTAGTTGATAAGTTTATTTGAAGGCATTCATCTTGTAGGACTGAAGATAACTAGAGGCTTAATATTATGGTACTAAGTTTTTGGGTTGATTTATTGGAATATTTTGAGGCCACTGATTCACCCCCCTTTCAGTTATTCTAAAAATTTGAAGGGTTGAATTATCACTTATTTAGGTCATTTTAGGACATTATTGAAGGTTTGAAACCAAAAAACATCCATTCACAAATCAAAATCCTATAATCCAGGATTAGGCCTAGAGATTGCTTGTAGCCCTGTTCAGGCTCAAATTCTGGATTTTCTTACAAAAGAACCCCCAAACCTATCTTAGGATTCTGATACTCTTTTTCAAAAACCAAATTTTTTCAAGGTGAGGATCCTTCAAGTTATCTTTATAACCCTAGAAGCCCTTGGGGGACACTATCCTTACAAGTAGGGATAATAGGCCTTTACTCTGCATTTGCTTTCAAAACCTTATGAATTCAACTCTTCCACTACCATCATTTTATAGAGGGTCGTATCACCTCTTATTTATCACCATCAAACACATGGATTTTTTTTACCAATCCAACCCTACAAGATATGGCTTGCTGTCACTCAATTTCCCTATCCGGGATATAGCCAAGCTCGCCTAGGGCAAGAGCTCAAAAATTAAACTTGGCTCCTCTACTAAAAAAATGAAAAAAACTANATCATTTTATAGAGGGTCGTATCACCTCTTATTTATCACCATCAAACACATGGATTTTTTCTACCAATCCAACCCTACAAGATATGGCTTGCTGTCACTCAATTTCCCTATCCGGGCTATAGCCAAGCTCGCCTAGGGCAAGAGCTCAAAAATTAAACTTGGCTCCTCTACTAAAAAAATGAAAAAAACTATATGTACAATGAATCCTCTATCTTTCCATCTAGGCCCATTTTTTTTCCATGGATTTAAAGACCACGAGGAGTCATTTTCTATGTACAGTCTAGAATTGGACCAAAGAACTACAACTTGAAAGAAAATTTACAAGAAGCTACAAAATGAAATATTTTAACCAAACTTATTCCAAACAGAGTTTTTAGACAAGAATGAGAATCTAATTACAATTTAAATTTAACTAATCAAATCCATATTCAATATTATGCAATAAAAAATGTTTCAAAATGGTTATAGTCTCAGTTTGCACCTTCACATTCAATGAAAATGTAAGCAAAATGTTCTTAAATAATATCCCCCTCCTCAAATCAACCACTCCAACTAACCTATTTTTCCATTTAGGACAAAAGCAACTTTTTGGACAAAGTTGTCGAGCAACTTTTAAAGTTGCAAAAACGTTGGATTGAGAAACTTTTCATTTTTCCTAGCAATTTGACTTTTCCATACTTTTAATCCCTTGGTTAGATTGCTAGAGGCCTAAAAAAAACCTCAAAGACACAAAAAAACCTCAAAGACACAAAAAAACTCTAAAAACACCCTTCTAAGAAAATCAGATGTTCATTCCTCATTTTAACACATTTTTTCTCTTTAGGTCATTACAAGGAGTGAATGAACAAAAACACTACAAAAAGAAAATATAATAAACCCCAAATCAATCCAAAATCTTCCTAAAAATTCCTAATTTTCTGAAGAAAATATGATAGGATACAATCCAAACAAAATATGGGCTTTGAAACCCTAGGTACTCCTACACCATTCTCCCCTAAACAAAAGAAATCAACTTTCAGTTGATGGGATCAAGTCAGGGGCTATGCCTAACTTTTGAATCTTTGTCTCCTGCACCCATGTAGCCTTTGAATCTACTTTTTCTTTCTACTTGACTAGGTGCTCCATGTATACCTTGGTTATAGTATTCTTAGCAACCCTGGAGCTCAAAATATTCTCTGATTTGGGCTTTGGTGTAACTGGAATTTTCATTGTCTTGAGTTCCTCTGTATCCTTTGAATGATTATGGTCTCTTCTGGGATTGGTCCTTTGTAGGACACCGGATCTGCAACATTAAAGACTAGACATAGTCCTATGTCAGTAAGAAGGTCAATTTTGTAAAAATTAGAGCCATATTTGGATAAGACGGTACAAGGACCTATCTTCCTCATCTGAAGCTTACTTGGATCACCTTTTTGTAGTCTTTCTTTGCTAAGTTGCACCATGACCAGATCTCCAACTTGTAATTGAACATCCCTCTTCTTTTCATCTACCTTTTGTTTGGTGTGTGTTGTACTCTCCATTAATGCTTGCTTCACTGTATCATGACCTCCTTCATGGATTGAGCAAAGTCCTCAACATAGAAAATCTTCTCTGTATTACTTCCAAGGTCTCTAAATTCACATATACCCCTGGGATGAATCTCATAAACTACTTCAAAAGGAATTTTACCAGTGGATCTATTAATGGTGTCATTATACGAAAAATCTTCTTGAGAAAGTAATGGATCCCATGACTGTCTATATTCTTTAGTGAAACACCTTAGAAGGTTTACTAAGCTCCTATTAACCACCTCAGTCTACCCATCCATTTGCGGACAATATGCAGAGCTAAAAGAGAGATTTGTACCAAGTTTTTGCCATAAAGTCTTCCAGAAATGACTCATAAACTTAGAGTCCCTATCTGATACAATTCTTAAGGGTAAACCATGGATCCTGATTGCTTCTCTAAAGAAGAGATTTACTATATAACATGCATCATGAGTAGTCTTACATGGCACAAAGTGAGCCATCTTGTTCAACCTATCCACAATCACATAGATGCTATCCAATCCCTATTTTATCTTGGGAAGTCCAACTACAAAATCCATACTGAGACACTCCCAAGGTCTGGTTAGAATTGGAAGGGGTTGATACAATCCTACATTTGATGAAGTCCCTTTAGCATTTTGACATACTATACAAGTCTCTACATACTTCTGGATATCCCTATTCATTCTTGGCCAATAGTAGTATCTCTTAACCAACACTAAGGTCTTATGAACACCAAAATTTCCACTTAGTGAACCATTATATTTCTCCTACACTAGGTTCTCCCACATTGAACCTCTAGGCACATAGAGTTTCCCTCCCCTAAATAGAAGACCTTCTTGAAGTGTAAAATCTGAGCACTCACCATGAATGTGATTTTGAAAATCCTTACATACCTTGTAAGGTGCTGAGAAGTCCTCATCCTCTGGATACAAGTCTTTGAAACTTTCTATGCCAATGCTCCTTAACTGGATTTCTTTCACTATGAGAAATCTACTGCTTAATGCATATGCCACCTTATTTTGGAGTCCCTTCTTCTGCTTGATGGTGAAGGTGTAGGCTTGGATATACTCCACCCACTTCATATGTTTATGGCTTAACTTATCTTGTGAATTTAGAAATCTTAAAGCCTGGTTGTCAGTGAAGACCACAAATTCCTTAGGAAGGAGATAATGTCTCCACTTCTTTAGTGCTTTCACCATTGCATATATCTCCAAATCATATGAAGAGTATTTTTTCTTTTCTTCACTAAGTTTTTTACTATGAAATGCCACTGGCTTTTCCTCCTAACTCAAAACTGCACCTATGGCAATATTACTGGCATCACATTCCATAGTAAACAACTTCTGAAAACTAGGAAGTGTCAGTATAGGTTGGGTGGCTATCCTCTTCTTCAAAGTCTCAAATCCTCTACCAATATGCTCATTCCACTAGAATTTTGTTTTCATATCTCCTTTAATGGTATCCAAATAGGTGCACATATTTCACTAAATTGTCTGATAAACTTCCTATAGAATTGTGCCAATCCATGGAAGCTCTTACCTCTATAGATGACTTAGGCGTAGGCCAATTTGAGATGGATTCCACTTTTCTTGTATCAATCTTTAATTTTCCTTCTGAGATAACAAAGCCTAGGTAAACCAACTCCTGCTTCATGAACTCACTCTTTTCTAAGTTGATTGTTAACTTCTCTTCATGTAACCTCTACATTACCATCTAAAGATTCTTAATGTGTTCCTCCTTTCTCTTACTGAATAGTAGGATATCATCTAGGTATACCACAACCCATTTTCCTATGAAGTATTTCAACACTTCATTCATTAGCCTCATAAAAGTTCTTGGGGTATTGGACAACCCAAAAGGCATAACAAGCCACTCATAGAGCCCTTTTGTGGTCTTAAAATCCATCTTCTATTCATCTCCTTCCTTCACCCTAATCTAGTGGTAACCACTTTTCAAGTCAATTGGAGAAATACTTAGCTCCCCCTAGACAATCCATTAAGTCTTCTATTCTAGGTATTGGGAACCTATACCTTATGGTAATTCTGTTAATGGCTCTAGAGTCTATACAAAGTCTCCAAGAACCTCCTTTCTTAGGGGCTAGGATAGTGGAAATGACACATGGGCTTATGCTCTTTCTAATCAATCCTTGGTCAAGCAATTATTGGATTTGTTTAGCAATTTTTGCATTCTATTGTGGGGTCATCTTATAGGTGGCTTTGTTTGGGAGTGAGGCTCCTAAGATATAGTCAATTTGATGACTAATAGACCTTTCAAGTGGTAGGGTAGCTGGTTGACCATCATTGAATATATATTGGTATTGGTTTAACAATTATTGGATTTCTATAGGTAGCTCGTCCCTCTTACTCACCTTTTCATCCTTAGGTTTTAATACTAAGGAAAATCCCACTATCTTCAAGATTTATTTTTCTCCCACCAAAAGTATGTTAGGACCCCCTTTCTTCACTTCTCCTTATTCAAAGATTGACTGTATCTTGAATGTCACCCCATTTTTTCCTAAAGGAATAAGAGTTCTTGGCTCCATCATGCATAGAAGCTCTCTCAAATTGCCAAGGTCTACCCAACAATAGATGACAAGCATCCATGGGTAAGACATCACACAACACTATGTCCTTATACCTCCCTATGGAGAACTCCACCCAAGCTTGCTCATTAACCAATATAGGTTGATCTTTATTCAAACAAGTAACTCTATAAGGGTTAGTGTGAGGAATATTTTTCAACTTAAGCTTTTTCATTAGATTCCATAGAAATAATATTATTAGTAAAACCAAAATCTATGATAACTTTGCAAAATTTACCTAATACCTTGCATTTGACTCTGAACAAAGATATTCTTTGTCTTGGTTCCTCCTTGATGGGCTCCTTGAGAAGTGTTCTTTTGATCATCAAATTCTCCCCTATCTCATAATCCAGTGCTACCTTTGTTGTCTTGCTGCTAGGAGACTCTTCTTACACATTATTTATCCCTTTCTCTCCTCCTTATGATGTTGAATTATTCTCAGGACAACTATAAGTAGGATTCCCATATTTGTGGCAATTATAGCACTTCATAAAAGAGAAATATGATCCTCTTCATTGGCTATTAGATATTCCTCTTGAATTTTTATTGGGGCCTCTTCCTCTGTTATAACCACCTTTTAAACTACTTGAATCTCCCTGGTTCTCAATGAGTTTGGACTCACTCTAATTTCTTGCTTCAAAGTTTCTTCCTGCAAAGCCTCCTCTCTGGCCTCTACCATCTCTTCCTCTACCTCTGCCCCTACTACTTGAATCATATTTCTTCTTTATCTTCTCTTCTACCTTGAGAGCTAATTGGTAACTTTAGAGTACAGTCTTGGGACTCAAGAGGCTAATTTCCTCTTGGATATTCCACCTTAAACCATACAAATATCTAGCCACTTTTAGGTGATACTCCTCCATTACATGTGATCTTAGACACAACTTATGGAACTCTTCAGTATAGACACTTACTTCAAGGTCTTTCTATCTCAAGTTTTGCCTTTTCTTGTGCAACTACACCTCATAATCACCAGGTAGACAATTCTCTCTAATCTTGGCCACCATGCCTTTCCAATTTCTTATAGGATTCTTTCATCTTGAAAAAATTTCTGCCAAGTGAGGGTAGTACCTCTCAATCTTGTCTTGGCCACTTTGACCTTTTGTGCCTCTATCACACTGTCACATTCAAAGTGGTTTTCAAGTCCTTATATCCACTGCATGACTAATTTTGGTTCCATCTTGAAACTATATAGTGGTACACCCTCTAAATACTTCCCACTCATAGGTTTTAGAGCCTTCAAGGATGGATCTTCTTGGATCACAGGGTCAGGCTATGGTATTATGTCTTATTTGGCCACCATTTTACCTTTCCCTTCACTCTCTCTTACCATTTCACTGACTGCTGCAGTTCTAAGTTGCATTTCCTCTAAATTAGCTTCCATCTCTACCAAATATTCTTTCAGGAGTCTATTCTCATCCCTCTTCTCTTATACATCCTTTTCTAGCTCATCATTAGTCGCCATCTTATATGAAGCTACTAATTCTGGCGAAGATAACATCCACACTTCACAAGCCCAATCTTTAGGCCTTGATATCAATCTGATAGGAGTGGTTCTTCTCACTCTAGATATAACTTGAATATAACCTAAGGTCTCTTTCCTAGACCTTCTAGGTATCTCACAACCCTAATCTTGAAGGTAAGACACCAAGAAATTCATACTTCTAAACAAGAACCATCCTATCAACAAGTCCTTTCAATGCTCACTGAATCTACAAGGGTAGATCTATCAACCTATGCCAACACACTCACAATGCTTTGTAGGGTTTCATTATCACTTCTTTAGGTCATTTTAGGACATTCTTGAAGTTTTTACGCCAAAAAAAATCCATTCACACATTGAACTCCTACAATCTAGGATTAGGCCTACAGATTGCTTGTAGCCCTATTCAGGCTCAAATTCTAGATTTTATTACAAATTATCCACAGAAGCCCCAAATCTATCTTGGGATTCTGATACCCTTTTCAAAACATCAAATATTTTCAAGGTGAGGATCCTTCAATTTACCCGTACAACCCCTTAAACCCTTGAGGGACACTATCCTTAAAAGTAGGGCTAATAGGCCTTTGCTCTGCATTTGCTTTCAAAACCTTATGAATTCAACTCTTCCACTACCACCATTGCATAGAGGGTTGTATCACCTCTTCTTTATCACCCTCCAATACCTGGATTATTTCTACCAATCCAACCCTGCAATATATGGTTTACTATCACTCAATTTCCCTAGCCGGACTATAGCCAAGCTCGCTTAGGGCAAGAGCTCAAAAATCAACCTTGGCTCCTCTACTAACAAAACTAAAAAAAAAACATATGTACAATGAATCCTCTATCTTTCCATCTAGGTGCATTTTGTTTTCCATGGATTTAAAGACTATGAGGAGTCATTTTCTATGTACAGTCCATAAATGGACCATAGAACTACAACTTGAAAGAAAATTTACAAGAAGATACAAAATGAAAAATTTTAACCAAAATTATTCCACACAAAGTTTTTAGACAAGAATGAGAAGATAATTACAATGGAAATTAAACTAATCTAATCCATCTTCAAGAGTATGCAATAAAAAATACTTCAAAATAGTTACAGTCTCAGTCTGCAACTTCACATTCAATGAAAATGTAAACAAAATGTCATCCAACCTCGAAATATTTCCATGGGAGTTATTAAATAGTATTCCATCCTTAAATAAACTTCTCTAACTAAAATATTAGTCCATTTAGGACAAAATCAACTTTTTGGACAAAGTTGTCAAGCAATTTTTAAAGTTGCAAGGTTGCAAAAATGTTGCATTGAGCAACTTTTCATTTTTCCTAGCAATTTGATTTTTTCATACTTTTCTTCCTTGGTTGGATATCCAGAGGCCTTAAAAAAACCTCAAAGACACAAAACAACTCTAAAAACACCCTCCTAAGAAACTGAGATGTTCATTCCTCATTTTAACCCATTTTTTCCCTTTAGGTCATTACAAGGAGTGAATGAACAAAAACACTACAAAAGGAAAATATAATAAACCCTAAATCAATCCAAATTCTTCCTAAACATTCCAAATTTTCCTAAAAAACTAGGATAGGACACAATCCAAAACAAATAGGGGCTTTGAAACCCTAGGTGCTCCTACACCAGTGATGTTGGAAAAAAATACTCTTCTTCGTAACTGTTACGCGCCTTTCTTCCATTGTGTTGTAGTTCTACTCCCTTTGGGGGATGATGATGGTTCATTTTGACATAATTATGATATAAATGAGTTATCAAATGACCTACTGACCCCAGAGTTGTTGGATCCCTTTCGTGCTCTCTTTTGTCATGTGCTCATTTCCCTCAATTTGTCCTTTCTTTGGGGTATTTCACAATGGTAAAGTTTCTAGTGGATGCATGTACACTCCGTTAAATCCATTGCTACTGTTAAATAATTTCCAATAGTTTTAATGTGGGGGCATACACTTCACTCATATTTTGCACACACACACACACACACACACAATTTTTCAATGATGCCTTACATTTTGGATCCCTTATGAACATACAATCCTTAAGGACTGATCCCTCCTTTTTCTTTTGAACGCTTATGGGCATTAAATCCTTAAGGACATATAGCTCTTTGTTGGATCCCTTATTTACATACAACCTGCTAGAATTTTCAATGCCATATTTTTGTGACATTTTCTTTGTGTGGTCCATAGTAAGACAAACAATCTTACTATGTCTAAGGTAATCACCTCCCTCTCTCTCTCTCTCTCTCTCTCTAGAGTGATGTCTCTCTTATCTTAGTTTTGGATCTGATGAGGACTTAATTCACTTGGGGGATTGATGTTTCCTTCTGTTCTTAACCTTGGTGAAATCATCTTATGCATGTTTGATCTACTTTACTATGAGCTTGATCTTGTATCATACTCCCGCTAAAGTGGGGGTGAAATGTATAGTTTGAAAAAGTTAGCACCCATTAATTTGGAAGGTCTAGGACCTATTGGGCCCTATTTTAGTGATCTCCTTGGATGCATGTATGTTTGATTTTCCCATTTTTCTATTTGTTTTCTCTTGAGCCTCTTAATACTTCTAGAACCCCGTAAAACATCTACCTTGAAATTTACACTTTTGAGTGTAGGTCAAACCTGGTTCAACCTATATCAGGTATAGGTTGAACCACTTTCAACGTATACCTCGATGGTTTAAATTTTGTGGGTTTTGGGCCCGATACAAAGTATTTTCTTTTTCCCGCTCAGTGAGGTCAATCTTTGTGAATTTGGACTCCAAAATTACTATAAAAGGAGGCCTCTTCCCTTCATTTTTCCATCCATTTTCAAAATATACATGCAAGAATTCAATCTCAAGAAATCAAGTCCAAGGTGCATTCAAGTGCTCTTTTTGAAGATTTCAACCAACCAAGCAAAGATTTGGCTCCAATATTTGAAGGTTATCTTCCATCCATTATTCATTTCTCTCCTTTTCCATTCAAGCATATCAAGCATATATACATCCATGATATATGATTTGGAAAGTTTAGATCTATTGCATTGGTGAAGACATCATACATTCTATCAACATACATTAAATTAAGAAAGTATAGATATTTGTGGATATAGTGAATCCGTATCCATTCACAAGGGTTTGACAAGAAAGGTGAATACTTACATTTGTAAATTTTTACATTATTTACTTATTTCATTTCAAGGTTAATTCCTAATCAAGGTCTTGACCAACACAAGCCCCTTTTGTCCAATAATTTCCCCTTCTCTTGTGTGCAGGTGCAAATTCATAGAGTTCCTAACAAAAAATTACAGATCTGGAAGTGCAGTATCAGTCACAGTCCTGAGACCTTCATATTTAGAACTCCATGGTATAGTTTGAACAACCTTTGACCTATACCCGGGTATAGGTCAAACTAGGTTCAACCTGTTCCTACAACACACATATTTTTATAGCAAACAACTCTAACTTGTAGGTTTCTGGATCTCGATTTGTTTCCAGTTTCAGTACAGTCTAATAGGGTTTCTACAAATTTAAATTTGCATCATCTACTAGCCTTCAAGGTAATTTCTTCATCATCCCTATTCCTTTTTAGAAATTACTTTGGTACACTAGATCTGATATCTTGTTGTTTATCATTGCATGAGTGTTTACTTTAATTTACTTCTATATAATTCATTTCTATCATATCATTCTTACATAAATGAAAAGAGGTCCTAAAATCACACATTCCTTCCAAGAATAGATCATGCATTAACATCCCTTCATCTACTTGGGTTGTGCTAATTAGATGTAGTCCAAAGGGGTCACATTTTAGGATCCCTTTTCAATGTACACATGCGACTTGGTAGTTTACCATTGATTACCATTTCACCAGATATACTTCCATATTTCAAGGTTTATTCCTAAACAAGGGTTTGACCAAGGTGAATCCCTTTAGCCAACCTATTTCCTTATTTTTCTATGTTCAGGTATAGGCCATGAAGATATAATTGCATGTCTGAGCTCCACAGGTCCTGACACATGTCCCCATAGAATTTGGAATACATTCTTTAGGTATAGAATGTTTTAGGTGTTTTTCACCCTCATAAATGGGCTCTGATTTTCAGGATAGACATCAGACAGTTTTCAAGACACAGATCTAGAAGTACAATTATTTTCGATATCCTTACAGTTAGAAGAACTTCATATTTTCAAGATACACTTATCTTTATCACATTTAAATTTGCCTTTTATCATTTAAATCTAAAGATTTAGATAATTTAGTTTGCCTTAATTCCCAAATAAACACATACATACACACAAAAAGGAAATACAAGCCCCTAAGATCTGAATCTGGTATTGGCATCACAACATCCCTTTTGTTTTGTTGATCTAATTTGACTTGTGGTGGCTTTGTATTTCTAATGTACATGAAGTGATTGTGGGGAGAGATTGTATCCTATTAGGTGATCCCAATTTTCTACTATATAGGTAATATCATTAAACCATCCTCCCAAGAAATTTAGGCTCATATGAGCTACAACTTCCCAAAAGTGGAAGTCTTTTCAAAATGGCATATAATAGGTACTCACCTTCGTGCGAGGAGAAATAATAAATGTTTATGTGACCATTTATGACCCTCACATAATGTCACCTCATCATTTTAGGGTACTCCTTACAATTATTATAAATTTCATGATTACAAAGGGGCCATCTAGTTAAATTTATATGCCAAATGAAGTAATTAATACCCCATTAAACGAGACTTTTCTCTAATTCAACACCTTTATTCCATGTCATCACCCTTATTTTTAAATTCAAAATATTTTCCGTAGTCCCACACTCTCATTCAATACATAAATGATTAGGGTTATGGAAATACCAAGCCCATATAGTACAAAGGAGGAGGCACCACCTCCAATGCAAGCTCTTATACATAAGCTCCATTGGAAGTTGATAAATATCCATTCAAGAGAGTTTGAATGTTAGATGAAAGAGAGTGAAGGTGTCACCAACATCTCAACTATTTAAGTTCATAACCATTAGAAAATAAGGTGTCCGCTACCACAATGGCTTCTCTATACACACGGTTGATGATGAAAGTATCGAAGCCCTACAAGAGCCCACGAGCATCCCCTAGAATACCCTCAACAAAACAATTAGCCTTGGATAGTCCTTTGACATCATCAATAATTATCTTGAAGTCCGCCTTAATTGAAAGGATTCTAATACCAATGGAGAGAACCATCTTGAGTCCCCAGAGAAGACCCATTGCCTCAGTTTGGTTATTTGTATGATTAAAAAATTCCCCACTATAGGTATTAACAAATTTCCTAGCGTCTTTTTGATGACTCCTCCATTAGTATCCAACCCCTAAGATCCCAACATCAATTGGCTCATACTACACATCAAAACACATAAGGTCAATTGATGTTGGGATCTTGATATTTGAAACACGGGCATTGATTGATAGATTGTTGGGGTATCTTGATTTGGAATAATTTGAGTAGATCTTGGTTTTTGACAGGATGAGGGATCAGGAGTAGAATCGTCAATAGATTTTCCCTTTGAATTGAGATCAATTTTTTTTTGTTTCCTTCTAGTTTGTACCATGAAAGACAATTATAGTTAAGACTCTAGAATGACTAGACTGATAGGTCAATGTCAAATATTTCCAAATGATCACTTTCTCGATAGCTTGGTAAGAGAGGTGTTGATCTTGGTACAAGGTACCATGTTTTGAGACATGAATCTCTATTGGATGTGAGATAGAATATGTTAAGTAAGATCATTCAAAAATTAGGACAAAAGATGATGATGAGTCAAGCCAACTGATCAAGTACTGACAACTGTTGTGACAGAGTACTATGATTAACTTAGGCCATGTAGATAGGAAGTACAGATACCAAAGATCAAGGTAACTGATTGGTTTCTGATGTAATGTCATATGATAATTCCCATGTTCCCATACAAAATTCCTAGGTTCCCAAATGAGTTCATGTTATTTCAGTATTTTTCTTATGACAATTCTTCTATGTGAAAATGACAGTGTATAATAGGGGCAGTTTGCCACTTATTTTGAGTGAAATTTGGACCAACTTTGCACAATTTTGAGGTGAAAATGTCAATGTATGAAGGTGTTCATGTCATTTTAGTGCTAGATTAAAGTGATTCAAACACAAAGGAGTGAAAATCAAGTACTTCCTATCCCTAGAGTCAATTTGGATTAGTAAGAAAATATGTGCTTATAGACTTAGGTACACACCCAATAGCTAATCAGAATATGACCATCACCAAGCATGCAATGACTCTAATCATGACATTGTATCATCCAAATCCAAACACTAATGGGGGCACAATATGAAGAGTATTTTGGGGGATTTAATATCTCCATTACGCTTGGATTATCCACTTTCAGAGGTGAACCAAGTGGCTTCTACTCTATGGATTCTAGTAAGGATCTCCATTCGGTTGTATTCTTTGTGTCCGTGTAAGCATGATTAGACGTATAGTCCCACAAAGTGTCTTAGCACAAGCAGTTAGGTAAATGTGATCGAGACCGAGAGGCCCTACTTTTTATTAGATGTGGGCTGAGTATAAGTCCAAATGACATCTGAATACTGAGGTTTTGGCCCCAAAGAGTAAATTTTTTTAACGTAAGTTAGAGTGGTGTAGCTTACACCTCATTCTCCCATGGGTCATTCCTGAGAGATTTTTCCTACGATAGACCCATCTACAAGGTATGCATAAATTAAAGTGGATAACCAAGAGAAGGTTGGGATTTTTTATTCTCCCTCAAAGAGAAGAGCATAATTTCCTACTTCTTTTTGTGTCTCCCAAACACGCCAAACACTCCAAGTTTGCCCAAAGTGATTTCTTGCCTAAGATAAATCAAACATATTTGGGTTTCTAATTCTTCCTAAGGGAAGAAGAGCATAATCCTCTAATGTCCAATTTAACTCACACAAATAGTACCCTAATTAAACTAGGTGCCTAAGAAACCATTTAAGAAGACACACTTTTGTTTGGTTGATGGAGTCAAAAGGTAACCTGCAAGCACAAGTGTTTAGTAGTTTCAACAAAATTTCTTTCTTTAAAGCATTCTACAAGCACAAAAGCGTTAGTAGTTTTTTATAAAAGATGTGCTAGTATGAATTTTACAAGCGATTATTCTACTAAATGTTCTGCAAAAAATAGTTAGGCTGTCAAACCAGAGAGAAAAAAGATCACTAAAAACATGTTAGAGGTTAGAAAATCAAGACCAAATCAAATAAACCTCTAAAAACACTCTCTATTTTTGAAATGACAAAGAAAAAAGGAACCCTTAGAAGCAAAAATCGTGTGAAAAAACATGTAAGACCATATGAAAAAACATGATTAGGTGATCTCCCTACGACAAATCTAATATCCTGGTACGAAAATTTAAACCAGATACATACTCGTACAACAATATAAATGTCCTAAAATGACAAACTAGTGATCAATGAATTTTTGTACGAGTAGGTATGAAACACAATACGAAAAAAATCATAGTTTCATCCAAACACAAAATTAAATGAAAATTGGGGCAAAGAACTAGATCTAGCCCCATGGTAGGTGCCAAATGTGTGTGTGGTAAAATGTAGCCTTCAACCTACAACACCAAACACTCAATAAACCATTAATTCAAGGGGATTAGTATCAAATCAAAATCAAAATCATTACATAAACTACCCTCAAGAGTGGATTATTGCTTCGTTATTGAAGCAATTTTGATTCTATGAGGATGCTCAGTAGATTAGCATGGAGAATCAGTGACTAGACGACTCCAAAATGGAAGATTTCATGAAATGAGAAAGATGCATGAACTTGCATACCTTGCTCTCAAAAACCTTATAAATGACATGCATTTCAAAGAAAAATAAATGCTTATTAACCATGAGATAAAGCTAAGAACGTCATTACTAACTACCAAATGAAGTTAGAAATGAAGCTATCATTAACCTAAAAATGCAATTTAGATTCTAAATGTTTGAAAACTAAGATACCATGAAGATGGAGGCAATAACAATGATGTTGAATATAGTCAAGGGTGTGTAAGAAATAGATTTTTATTTTGACATAATTGATATTATACCCCGACACAAAGGTGTATTAACTAAGGAACCATTTACAAAGTCTTTCTTCAAGAACCAAAGTGGTTTGAAAAAGGACCGTGTCATCAAAAAACTATTCTAGGATAATAGTGTTAGTAATAACTAAGAGGGGGGGGGGGGGGGGGGG
>MU227631.1:138340-164424 GCA_018584345.1 Thuja plicata | reverse complement strand
CTTTATTCCATTGGTTCTCTGAAGTCTTTGGCATGACCATATAGATGATATCAAGTTGACATCAATGACAATACAAACCATTAACTGATTTAATGTCTTGCATCATCTTCAACTTAATATAGTCAATGATTTAATCAGTTACATGTCATCAAATAGGGGGCATGTAGAAGCAAGACACAATCCAATAAGTTTATTCTTGTTTATCATTCATAATAAATTCCTCCCCAAAAATTCTACCAACAAGATAAATAGGTATGGGGACTGAGCATCCCCCTATCTGATACCTATGGCAGTGCATAAAAAACCCCTATGGACACCATTTACCATAATATAATGATAGGTAGTGGTCACACATTCCTTGATCAAGGAAATCAACCTCCTATGAAAGCAAAACCTTTCAAGTAATTTGAAAAGAAAGTCTCATTTAACTCTATCATACACTTTGGGTCTGTCTATTTTGAGCGCCATCCTTGACAACCTATATTTCTCCATGGACTACAAAACTTCAGGGATAGTAATCTATGTGTCAAGGATCTACCACCTAGGGACAAAACCTTTTTAATTGTCATTAATGAGACTATCAAGCATGGGTTCTTTTTTGTTAACTAAGACTTTAGTAAATATTATCTATATCATATTACTGTTACCCAAATTTCCCATCCTATCCAAATTTGGCTACAAGTGGAGAAAATGAGGCTCCCACAAGGGTAGAGCCCAGCTTGTAGGATTCTTGTCATGCTTTTTGGTCTTTGCCTTGTTCTTTGCATGTTTCTAGGCCTAGTTTAACCCCTTTGTTCATGTCTTGAAAGAAACCCTAAGTATTTTTGAGTTGTTTCATGCTTAAACCCTAAACCCTACATGAATTGTTCTAATTTTAAGTTACTTCTCCGTGTAACTTAAGTGTCTCTTTTTCCATGTACAATTTAAACTCTTATGTTTATCTCTTAATCTTGCAATCGAGAGAGAATATTCTTGTTCATTCAGAGACTTAGCACAAATGCTTGATCATGTTTTAATCCTATGACTGGTGCTTAATCTTGATTTAAACTCAAGGTTCAAGAAAGGATTCAGTGACTCAGTGACTCAGTTTATCTCCGAATCTCCAGATAGACCCAAGTTAATATCAAGTCAAGTAAAGTTAAAATTGACTATCCAAGGTTAAAATGTGAGTCGTTGATGTTGAGATGATCTTAGGTCTGGCGCTAGATCTTGTGATAAACTCAGGGTTAGATCAAACATTGCGAGATCTAGAGAAGGCCTTTGTTGTTGAATCTCCAGACATACCCAGGTAAAAGAAATTAAGTCAGGTTCAGTTCAGAGTTTGCAAATATAGATTATGAGTCATTGATTAGGATCAAATATTTTGGTTGGTGCTAGATCTCCAGATGAAGTCAAATTCAGATAAAGTATTTCAAGATTCAACGTAGACCATTGATCATGTCTTGAATCTTATGGTTTTCACGTTATCTCATAGTAAAACCTGGGGTTAATAATTCATTCAACGACTTGGAGATACAAAGGATTTGAAGTACTCGAGGTTAAAGATGAGTCAAAGGGAAGTTAGAGGCAAAGATTAGATGAGAGACAGATCCAACGGTAGGTGTTGAGCCTCAATGACCAAGATGCATGACAGATATCTTTGAGGCATTGGACCTTCATGCTACGTGTCCATGGCAGGGCCAGGCTGAAGACAGAAAGATAAAGGTAAGGATCGAGTAGGTCTAGTTTGATCATGTGGATGGTGTAAAGCCTTAAAGTAAAAGTGATCGAGATATAGTGTTTAAGACATTGCGCCGTGGTGACATCTGGCACAGATGACATCATAGGTCCTGAGTTAAAGGAAATAAAGGCATGATAACTTAAATGACATCAGACGGGAGGTGTAAAGCCTCAATGGGAAAGATGAAGTTGTTTAACCATTGTGGTAATGCGCCATGATGACACGTGTCTAGGTCAGATTTGAAGTCAACACTAAAGGTAAGGTAAAGGTAAAACAAGTTTGCAAAGATTTGATGGTGGGTGCTATGACTTAATGGCTGAGATGAAGATTGATAATGTTCAAGGCAATGTGACAGGGTGCCAGGTGTCTAAATCAGGTCTTGGCTTAAAGACAAGATAAAGATAAAGAAAAGATCTACGACTACATTTTAAACAGGTTTGATCAAGTCTTTTTTTGAGTTGTTGATACAACATTCGGCGCCGCCTATGACCGTTTAACTTTAAATTTGAATATTTAAATGTCTTCTTCTGGGTTTTCATGGTGGTGATGTGGTCTTTCAAGTCTCAGACAGGGTAGATGAGTCCACCGCTTATTCTACTCAAATTTATGGAAAAGTGGGATATTTTCCAGGCTATCTGATCGACTGAGATATTTCCCAAATGCATTAATAGGAAGACAAGACTATTTTAGGGTTTTTGCATTGTATAATAGATATCTACTGTAACCCTAAATTCTTGCCTAACCTGATTGATGGATTGACTCCTGAGCCTATGTGATAGGGGAGGTTGTATATAAGTGTTTTTTGAGGCTTTTTGTAGCTAGGTTTAGATTATGTAAGATTTTTTTGTGACATTTTCTCTATCCTCAAGCTTTTCATGTGTCTGTAATTCTCAGTTTTCCAAGCTTATGCAAGAATTTCTATGGCATTTTTTTTGCCCTCAGGTTTTCATATGGTTGGGATTATTTCTGAAGCATAATATATTGACTTAGTATTGAAGAAATTCATGGGTTATTCTAAGTCTCCTTTCTTTTTTGCATCTTTGTGTACTATTGTGGATGATTTGATAAGACCAATCTTGTGGATTTTGCTCATCCCTTATTGTCTTTGTCTCATTCCTGTGCATATTTTTTGGAGTAGATGTTTATTTGTAGGTCATAGTCTGTCTATCTCCTTGGATATGCTATTGTTTGTGAAATATTCTCTTTCCTTGAATAGCCTCTTTTCATTTCAGACCTCTCTATGAAACACTTTTTAGAAGCCTATCTAAGAAGTTATACTTGTCTTAATTTAGGAATTTCATGCTAGTTATTGGTCATTATATTGTGATTCATGTCACTTTTAGTGCATCACCTTGTAGATTAAGTTTTTCTTTATTTCTTTTCAGTTCTTCTTCTTCCCCTTTTCCTCCCAAGTTTACTTTTCATGTTTAAAGAACAAAAAATAGGTGATTATCCAAAAGGAACTAACCTAGAATCCAGAGGTTTCACTTTAGTTAGCATAGGTACCACAAACTGGAAGTGATTACCGTGTTATACCAGATCATTAGGCTCAAGTGCTTAATAGGGTGCAAATTTGATGTATAAGAATTTTGGCACGCCTGGTGGGACCATAAAAAGAAGTTTATTTTCAAGGCTGTGTTATCTTTGATATGTTGATAACATAATATAGACCTAGAAGTGGTCAGTGTCTTGCATATCTGATGAGTTTGGAAAAGTCTACTAGTTTCAAAAGATCAAGTGGTGGTATGTTTCAAATATTTTATATTAAAAAATCCAGCTAATTGCATGATTAGAGATGTCAAGTTATTATGGACAGTCAGGTTACTCACCATCATATCATGAAAATAATCCTCAATATGCTAACAAGAAATTGTATGAAAATCAGCTAAAGGTGGTTTTTAGTCCAAGCTGCCATATCATAGCAAGTTGTCAATATGTTCAATATGCCCCTAATCAATATGTCCCCGCACAAGCTTATGAGCATGCTCTCCAATGGGAAGCATCATGGGAACAAAAGAAACAACAAGAGAGTCTAGAGTATCAGGTTCATCATGCTTATGACCCACCCCCTTCTAAGTCTACTTGGAAGCAGACTTAGAATTATAACTATTCCCAAGGAGACTATTTCATGCCTAATAAGCATGAAGATATTTCCAATCAGCCTCAGAGCTTAGACTTTGTTGGAATTAAGGAGGAGTGTGAAAGGACAAAATTTTTGTTGCTTGAATTGATTAAGTAGTTGTCTAAAATCAAGGGGCAGAAGGACATGGAATCCAACCAAGTGGTAGCGACTCTAGGTGATAAGCAACAAAAGACCCAATGGGAAGAGGAGCTTGATCACAAAATTATTGTTAGGGAAGCAAAGCTTAGATCACAAATTGTTGAACAAAAGGCTCTTGAATGTAAGGTTCCAAGCTTCAGGCCTTTGGGCAGGGTGAGTTTCCTTAATCTCATGAGGTTATACTTCCAAGCTGGATTACTCCCATGTTCCAAGAGCCTACAAATGAAGAGCCTATAGAGAATTCATTTCCAAGCTTTAGTGACATCCTTCAAGCACATAAACCTATTATAGAACAATTGCAGCCTTATTGTGGTCAACAATAGTCTGAGGATTATATTGAGATAGATCCGATTGCAAGTGAGAAACACAAAAATGATAGGGTCTTCAATTTTCCAAGATTCAAAAAAGGTATGCCTTCTGTGTCCACATCTGAACACCCTCAATATAAATTTCCAAGTTTTAGGAGCGATCATTCTTTCCACGAGCCTAAACTTGAGATTCAACCCACCACTTTAAAATAGCAGTCTATTCAAGAAATTTGTTTATCCCAAGAGACCCCTTAGGTCTCTCAAGATACCGAGCTTCCATGGAAAATTTCATGGAATCTACCTCCTGGCTATCAGATTCCAAGTCTTTTCAAGGGAACTAGTCAAACATCAGAGCAAGGACTTGTAGTGGGTGAGCTTTCATATGATGAAGAAGATAGAAAATTAGAGGTGTTAGTGTTGAGTGATGACTGTGAAAAGTTGGGATAGAAAGGTGAAGAAATAGAGATTGATGCTCAACCTGAGCTCTTGGTTGATTGATTTAGTGGGCTTCCCTTTTTTGTTGAAAGTGAGGAGGACATGCCATTACCTATGGCTGAAAGTCAATTAGAACATAAGGATCACCATTAACAAGGGAGTGACAAAGAGGAAGATGCTATGTTTTTGTTTGATGAGCTTCCTATTTTTTTTGAGTAGGATGAGGAAAATATGGTCATGACTACATCTGCAATTTTGCAATAGCTGGAGGGAGTAGGCCATTATGATGATAAACTAGTTCATGAACTTGCAATTAAAGAGGAAGCTTTCCAATATGAAGAAGTTAACAAAAAACTTGGGGAAAATTATATGGGGAGAATCATGGAAGATTTGTGTGTTGAGATTGATGATAGGAAACTAGTTGTTCCTAAAGACCTTCAGAGAGTGGATAGTTTTGATGAGCTCATAGACTGTTTAATAGAAGATGATAGTCCCCTGACCATAGAAGATGAGTTAACATGACTATTTATAATGCAAGGCAACCATGGGGTTTCAAAAAATAACAAAGAAAGCTCCAAGTATGTCATCTCAAGAGGCTGTCCCATCAGATACTTGGCCCAAAAGGAGTTTAGTGACACATCCTCATATGATCTATTTGAGGTGAGTGAGCGTGACCCCATTTTTCAAGAGGCAATTCTATATTTTTTGACATACTTTTATGTGTCTCATGTCTTGTTGGATATCCTTATGCATTCAATGAAAGATATCCTAAGGAGAAAGGGTAGCTATTTTAGCATTCTAGTGAATGGTTTTGTTTGACAAGTTTTTTTGTACTAGTTAGTTTAGATTAGGTTATTTTCCCTATTTTCCTTCAAGTGCTTGGGCACAATTTGTTTGTTTCTGCTTGTATATAGTCCCTTTCCTATTTTGGTTCATTGTTCCTCCTCCTGGATTCAATCCTCCTGCTTCCAAGAGATGTCTTTTTGTGCTTAATGAAGACTCCTTTCCCAATGGAATGTCACAAGGCCACTATTTATATATGTCTAAGTAGGTTGACATTCAACAGAAATTTCCAAAAATGTTACCAAAATGTCCCATCCTATCCAAATTTGGCTACAAGTGGAGAAAATGAGGCTCCCACAAGGGTAGAGCCCAACTTGCAGGGTTCTTGTCATGATTTTTGGTCTTTGCCTTGTTCTCTGCATGTTTCTAGACCTGGTTTAATCCCCTTGTTCATGTCTTAAAAGAAACCCTAAGTCTTGTTGAGTTGTTTCATGCTTAAACCCCAAACCCTATATGACTTGTTCTATTTTTAAGTTACTTTTCCATGTAACTTAGGTGTCTCTTTTTCCATGTGTGCTTTAAAATATTATGTTTATCTCTTAATCTTGCAATCAAGAGAGAATATTCTTGTTCATTCAGAGACTTAGCGTAGATCCTCGATCATTTTTAATCCTGTGGTTGGTGCTTAATCTCAGAATAAACTCAAGGGTCAAGAAAGGATTTAGTGACTCAACAAATCAGTTTATCTCTAGATCTCCAGATAGACCCGAGTTAAGATCAAGTCAAGTAAAGTTAAAATGTACTAGCCAAGGTTAAAATACAAGCCATCAATGCTAAGATGATCTTANGTTGGTGCTTAATCTCAGAATAAACTCAAGGGTCAAGAAAGGATTTAGTGACTCAACAAATCAGTTTATCTCTGGATCTCCAGATAGACCCGAGTTAAGATCAAGTCAAGTAAAGTTAAAATGTACTAGCCAAGGTTAAAATACAAGCCATCAATGCTAAGATGATCTTAGGGTTGGCGCTAGATCTTGTGATAAACTCAGGGTTAGATCAAACATTGCAAGATCTGGAGAAGGCCTTTGTCATTGAATCTCTAGACATACCGGGGTCAAAGCAGTTAAGTCAGGTTCAGTTCAGAGTTTGCAAAGATTAAATATGAGTTGTTGATTAGGATCAAATCTTGTGGTTGGTGCTAGATCACCAGATGAAGTTAAATTCAGACAAAGTATTTCGAGATTCAGCGTAGATTATCGATCATGTCTTGAATCTTGTGGTTGTTGCATAATCTCGTAGTAAACCTTGGGGTTAATAATTCATTCAGTGACATGGAGATACAAAGGATTTTAGGTACCCGAGGTTAAAGATGAGTCAAAGGCAAGTTAGAGGCAAAGATCAGATGAGAGATAGATCCAACAATTGGCGTTAAGCCTCAATGATCAAGATGCACAGAAAATGTCTTTGAGGCATTGCGCCTGCATGCCACATATCCATGGCAGGGCCGGGATGAAGATAGAAAGATAAATGTAAGGATTGAGAAAGTCCAATTTGATCGTATGGATGATGTAAATCCTTAAAGTAAAAGTGATTAAGATCTAGTGTTTAAGGCATTGCACCGTGGTGAAATCTGGCATAGATGACATCATAGGTCCTGAGTTAAATGCAGTAAAGGCATGGTAACTTAAATGACATCAGATGGAAGGTGTAAATCCTCAATGAGAAAGATGAAGTTGTTTAAATATTGCAGAAATTCCCCATGATGAAATGTGTCTAGATTAGATCTGAAGTCAGCGCTAAAGGCAAGGTAAAGGTAAAACAAGTTTGCAAAGATCTAATGGTGGGTACTATGACTTAATGGACAAGATGAAGATTGATAACATTCAGGGAAGTGCGACAGGGCACCATGTGTCTAAATCAGGTCCTGACTTAATGACTAGATAAAGATAAAGAAAAGATCTATGACTATGTTTTAAACAAGTTTGATCAAGTCTTTTTCTGATTCGTTAATACAACATTTTGTGCCACCTGTGACCGTTTAAGTTTAAATTTGAATATTTAAATGTCTTCTTCTAGGTTTTCATGGCAATGGCATGGTCTTTCAAGTCCCAGATAGGGTAGATGAGTTCACCGCTTATTCTTCTCAAATTTATGGCAAAGTGGGATATTTTCAAGGCTATCTGATCGACTTAGATATTTCCCAAATGCATTAATGGGTAGACAAGACTATTTTAGGGTTTTTGCATTATATAATAGATATCTATTGTAACCCTAAATTCTTCCCTAATCTTATCGATGGATTGAATCCCAAGCCTGTGTGGTAGGGGAGGTTGTATATAAGTATTTTTTGAGGCTTTTTGTAGCTAGGTTCAGATTATGTAAGAGTTTTCTGTGACATTTTATCTTCCAGTAAGCTTTTCATGTGTCTGTAATTCTCATTTTTCCAAGCTTATGCAAGACTTTCTGTGGCATTTTTTCTTCCCTTAGGTTTTCATATGGTTGGCATTCTTTTTGAAGCATAATATATTGACTGATTATTGAAGAGATTCATGGGTTATTCTAAATTTTCTTTCTTTTTTGCATCTTTGTGTACTATTTTGGATGATTTGATAAGGCCAATCTTGTGGATTTTGTTCATCCCTTATTGTCTTTTTCTCATTCTTGTGCCTATTTGTTGGAGTGGATGTTTTTTTTCAGGTCATAGTCTATGTCTATCTCCTTGGATATGCTATTATTTTTGAAATCTTCTCTTTCCTTGAATAACCTCTTTTCATTTCAGACCTCTCTATGAAACACTTTTTACAAACCTATCTCGGAAGTTATACTTGTCTTAATTTAAGAATTTCATGCTAGTTCTTGGTCATTATATTGTGATTCATGTCACTTTTGGTGCATCACCTTGTAGGTTAATTTTTCTTTATTTCTTTTCAGTTCTCCTTCTTCCCCTTTTCTTCCCAAGTTTACTTTTCATGTTTAAAGAGCAAAAAATAGGTGATTCTCCAAGAGGAACCGACCTAGAATCTGGAGGTTTCACTTCAGTTAGTATAGGTCCCACAACCTAGAAGTGATTCCCATTTTATACCAGATCATTAGGCTCAAGTGTTTAATAGGGTGCAAATTTGGTGTATAACAATTACATAGGCTTATTGGCCTAAAATCATGAAGAGAGAGTGGATTCTAGATTTTGGGGGATTAAATCAATGAGAGAAATTAAACCCTTTGAGAAGTTTGGCCTTTCTAAAAAAATATCTGGTAAAAATAGTCACATCCTGGCTCACTATATCCTATAATTTATATTAGAAAGCCACATAAAAACCATTCGGGCTTAGGGTTTTGAAAACCCCCATTAATAAGGTGACACTTCTCACTTCTACAACAATAATCAGGGCCATGAGTTTCATATTTTTAGCTAGGGTAACTGATCGATTATATTCAAGTATCAAAAAATAGGCAATTACCATGACTTAGGGATTGGACATCCGACCGAGCAGCTATCCTCCTTTATAAAAAATCATTTAATTTATCAACCCAAGGATGTATTACTTGAAATGGGATAAAAAAGTATATGCACTAAGGATTCTTACTCATACCATGCTATGGTTGCAAGAAATAAATTTCTTTGAAAGGAAACTATTCTATAACTGCTAGAAATGAATGTTGGAAAGGAAATTAATCTATAACTGCAAGAAATGAATGTTGTAAAGAATGCTAGAAAGGAAATGCAGAAGTGAGAATGCTGAAGGAATACTACAACTTGGAAACACAAAAACTTGAAAACACAATTATAATGTTTCAATAGTTCTGCCACTTTGGCTGCAGGAAGTACTGGACTGTCCTATGACTTTGGCTGTAGGAGCTGTGTTAACACTAGAATTACGATACCAAGATGCAGGAAACTGAAACTACATGCAAATGATTCTAACTAACTAACACAGATTCCTTGTCAACTGGGCCCCCTTGAGTGAGTATCCAAACTCAATTAAAATAAACTACAGATCAACACTTCATCCTCTATTGATTGAAAAAGTGAATTACAAGATTCATAACAACTGTAAAACAATAGAATGTAAACTATAACTGATTATGCCCTCTCTTCTCATGCAGGAGTGGGGCTTTATTGAAAGAAGGAAAAACATATAACTGCTAACTAATCATGCCATAGAAATAGGTAGAGCTTTTATTACAACCCTATCAACAATAAAGGGAAACTATAAATCTAGAGATAGAATAGGTCTAGGAAAGAGGAAAGAACTGCTTTTGACAACAAATCTAACTTCCTACTCTCTCCTAGATTTCTTCAGAGAATTTATTATGTTGCCTCAGTCTTTTCTTGAATGCTACCACTTTGATCACCCCGTATCCACTTGTTGGTGTTGTGCTTGATGTTTCTCTGTGTGAACTTGCTGCAAGACTGGGTCGAGCATCCAGTGCATGGGTGTGTTTTACCTAGTTAAGGTGATTGTTTCTATATTGATGTGTTGCACTTTAGATGTTAGGATAGAGACATCTATGATAATCAAAACCAAAATATGCATGCATAATTCATTTACAAACAACTAATCCATTCATAGAGACATAATCATAATTCCAAAGTAATTAACATAGCATATTCGTCCAAGCATAACATATTTAAGTGTGTTTTAACCATAGCATAGGTCTGGTGGCAACATGCCACATAATAGAAAATATGAGTATAAAGTATTTGAGAAAGTATGATAAAACAAGGAAAAGGTCCTAGTAAAAGCTATCCTAAGGTATCTAAAATATGGCATTAATAAGCCTCATCATTCTGCCCCCTACAAAGACTAATGTCGGTCCTCAGGCACTGAAACATTCCAGATCTTCGTAAGCACTTGGAGATCTCCTTCTTGAGTCTTGCCACTCATGGAGGTTCCCACATGCTAGTAGTATCCATTTGTGTGCTCCATCTTGACCTATCGACTCATCTCCAATTGTTCATCTACCTCATTATCCACATAGTTGTATAGTGGCCACAGGAGAAGAGGAGGCTAAAAGGAAAGAGGGAGCCACCTCTCAGGTCGAGGTTGCCTTCCTAGGTGTATGTAAAATTGGGCTCTTTGCATAGAAGCTTGTAGGTTGATGAGGGTGTGAGGCTCAACCTTCTTTAATGCTAGTGTTAACCTGTCCCACCTCTGTTTCAATCCTTTTGATGCTTTGTTTCCCTCTACTAATGAGAGTTTCTCAAATGCTGCAAATACTTCTTCCCGATTGCCCATAATTCTTTTCCTATGGGTAGAGTCCTACAATCCATAAACTATTTCCATCCAATCACAGTATATCTATGAGGACTACCACTATTTGGTCACAAGGGGAGTGTAACAGTTTTTTCAATTCCCCTGTATTTACTTAATTACTCACCATATTTTATCTCATTTCTGGACCAAGAAAGAAGAGTAGATAGGTGAATATCACCAACAAATAATAATGGGTTCTAATTTTTGTCGAAGGGAACATCATAATTGTGCAACTAGAGTTCACATAAAAAATTCCTAATGCAATCCAGTGATTCTTCATATGCAGCCACAAATTCCTGTAGCGAGTCTATGCTTGTGTGAAAATCTATAAGAACCCTCATTAATTTAAACATTAGAAATTGTTCCTTTAGACACAATGCATAGACCCTAGGAGGTGGTCTGCATTCTATTAGTTAAAGAATTAAGTCTGTAACTGAATCTAACTTGCCTTGCAAAAGTTATACTTCTTGTTGTTTCCTTCTTATTCCCCTCTTTAATTTATTCCTTTCCAATTCCCACATTGACTTTTCATATTTCATTTTCATAAAGTAGTCAATGGAGATGGATTGGAGTGTTACCTGGTTCTTTCTTATTGGAGTGACCTATTGTGTTGCTGCTGTGACTACTTCTGGTTCATCAATGATTAACTCATCAGGGGTTGGATCTAGGGCATCATTCCCTTGATCGTCTTCTTGCTAATAAGAAGGTATATTGGCTACTTCAGTGTGTTTTGTCTCCATGCATGATATTTCTGTATTCACTGCTTTCATGTCTATTTTATTGCTTATAGGATCTGTTTCCATCATATCTGGACACTCTACACTCGGGCTCACTACTGGTGGTTGTTTCTTCAAAGACTCCTCAATTGGATTTTTAGGAGACGAACCAGTCATTGCAGGTGAGTCTGTTTTGTATGCTTGTTGTGTGCTCAAACCAAAAATTCATCATGGAGGAGTATCAATAGATGCTACAGGGTGCTTTTGTGATGTCCTTTGCTTCTTTATAGGAATGGTTGTAGGAGAAACATGGTTTTCAGGTAAAACACGAGTTTCTTCCCCTACATCTTCAAGTATTTTTGCCTTGCCCTTCTCTTTCCTCCAGGCACTCTATTTTACTTTTGGAGTCTGCAAATTTGTAGAACCCTCGATTTCACTACCCCATTGGCTAGGGTTTGGATTATCAGAAGCCATTTTCTTTATTTCAGATCCTGAAGGAGAAGGGATTTTGTGAAACTTCTCTAGAATAGTAGTTTCATCCTTGTCAGGTATGGCCTCATTAGGGACATTTACCTATGCTTCTTGAATTATAGGTTGTGGCCCTTCTCCTCATAATTGTACATNGGGGTGCAGTGATAAAATCCTCCCACGTCATAGGAGAGATATCCTGTAAAGATCTTTCGACAAAGAGTTTTACCAACCCATGGTGGGTAGCTTCATTCAGCTTCCCTTTTCTAACCTCCTCTAAACTCAAATTTAACAAAGAGTACAAAAAATTGGGCTCATTTACAATGCGGCCATGACACAAATGACTCAACAGTTTAAAATGTGCACCATGCAAGTATGAAAATTGTCCTTTGCAAGTAATGTACCTTATAACATGGATAGCCAGCCAAGAGTAATCTCCTGGAAGAGATGTTCTCTTGGTACCCTATTTGCTAGACTCCAATTCAACATTTGTGGGTAAAGAAAAATTGGCCCTGGCTACCCATGCGTCATGTTTATGTGCAAAAGCATTACCTATGGTGGGAATTCTATAAAATTCTATAATTTGTGCCTCTAAAGCCTCCAATCTTAACCCTTTTATGTAGGCAACCCCATTGCTATAAGTGCACAAGACTTCTAGGGTCACAACCTCGTCATAACCACATAACCTAATGAAGTATGTAAGCCATCCCACAAGGTTAAAGAATTGGATGCTGGTCTGGTCCTGCAACATGGATGAGTGATCCCCTAGTTCATGGTGTACAACTTGCCCACCCATTTTCACTGAGAAATTCTATAGCCGAAAGAAAAGTCCAAATCACTGCAACTTCCAACTGCCTTTCACAATTATGCCCTCTGTATCCTTAAATATCCTTACCCTATATTCCACCTAATCTTTAGGCTAGTTAAAGCTGGTGAGCTCTCAGTTTGGTTTTATAGGTACTATGGCAGAGGAAATTTGAAAAACTAGAGCTAGAATTGTGAGTTGGGTTTTTGAAAATAAAAGGTTTGTTAGAGGATTTCATATGCTTTGGAGGTTGTCACATCAATTAAATTGAAATGACTATGCAACATATCTTAAGCAAGGGTCATTATTGAAGAACACAACTTAACAGACTGCCCCCTACAAAAAGGGTGACAAGTGTCTACACATGCTTGGTTATTAAGTACAACAGTACTCAGATGAGTTACTAAATTAATTACAATGTAACCTATAATAATATCAAATGAAGTGAAAAATGTTTCAAACAATAAATGAATGCGTACCTAGAAAATAATCACTTGTAAATGTCTAAATTCGGAAAGATCGGATGACGTGTGTTGAGAAAAAAGTAATGAGTGTCGTAATGATGATGGGACATGTGAGTGAAGATGGTAGAAAAAGTTGATGGGATATGATGTGATGGTGGCTTTATTACAGAAAAAGATATTTTTCGTAGGAAACAAAATTTTTATTATGACTATTTTTGAATAAAGTCAATGAGACAAACGAAGTGAAAATCCACTCCGATTGGCTATAGGAAAGTCTTCACCTGGAGGAGGTCCATCAGTTGTAGGAGAGTCTTTAGTTGGAGGAGTTCCATTGGCTACAGGAGCTCCAGCCACAATAGGAGGAATCTCAAATTGCCACAGGAACTTAGCCTTAGTGGCTGGCTTATGGTACAGATGAAGTCTATGACCATTGACCAATAACTTGAAACACACAGGGTCGATTGTAGACAATTGGACTGCACCATTAGCAAAATTTTTTTCAACCTCATAGGGACCAACCCAACAAGTTGTAAGCTTACCTTGATTTTCTTGAAACCGGGAATCATATAGAAGTGCCCAGTCACCAACAACAAACTTTTTATTCCGTATATGTGAGTCATGCAATTTCTTGCGTTGTAGTTGAACTAACTCTATGTTTTGTAAAACTTATTTTATGATTTCATCCTGATGATTAAGATGCAAGAGTTTTTTTCTTTGAGCTACAGGAAGATCCAAGTTGATCTGTAATGTTCTTCATAAGGTTTTATGCTCAAATTTGATAGGCATTACAACATTCTTTCCATACACCAACTCAAAGGGTGTGAAACCAGTCGATGTTTTCTATGTTGTGCGGTAAGCCCACATAGCTTCCTATAATTTTATACTCCATTCTATCTTGTGTAATTGAACTGTCTTAGTTAGGATAGCTTCGATCTCTCTATTTGTGATCTTTGCCTGACCATTCACTTGAGGATGATATTGACTAGACTTCCTGTGGTGAATGTTGTACTCCTCCATAAGTGAAGTGATCAAAGTAGAAGTGAACTGGGCTCCCTAATATGTGACTAGTTCCCAGGGAAAACCATACCTAGTAAATATTTCCTCATATAAAAATTGAGAAACCCTATTATCCTGAGCATGCTTCATAGCTCGCACTTCCACCCATTTAGTTACATAGTCAGTGCAAACCAAAATGTAAGAGTTGTCATTTGATAGGGGATTAATTGGTCACACAAAATCTAACCCCCATTTATCAAATGGAGTGACTATTACCTGATGGAACAAAGGAATTTCATCTGACTTAGTTGGCCTTCCCATTTGCTGACATTGATCACACTTGCAAGTGTAATTGGCTGCATCCTTTTGGAGAGTTGGCCAGTAATAGCCAATAGTGAGTATCTTCATGGCTGTCCATTTTTCTACAAAATGGCTGCCACAAGGTTCATCATGGAAGAAATGGAGGATATCATATGTCTCATTCTCATGAATACACCTTCTCAAAATCTGATCGGGTCTAGTGTAGAAGACACAGTCAGCCAACCAAGAAAAATTAAAGGTTTTCTCAATTAAAAGACTCTTTTCCTTGGGAGAAAAATGTGGTGGTACCTTTTGAGAAACTAGATAATTGGTGATGTCGAGAACCAGGGGGTATGAGATGAAATATAAAATAGGTGGTCATTTGGAAATCTGTCATTGATGACATGTGGTTCATCTGCATTGTGTAATCTGGAGAGGAAATCAACAACTACATTTGTTTTTCCAAGTTTATCCACTATCGTGATGTCAAACTCTTATAGCAACATGAGCCATCTAGCAAGCCTCCTTGTGATAAAATTATTTTTTACCAAATACTTAATGGTTGCATGATTAGTATGCACAAATATTGGGTAACCGATTATGTAGTGGTGAAACTTGTTCAACACATATATTACAGCGAGAATTTCTTTCTCTGTTACTGTGTAGTTCAGCTCTGCGCCGTGCAAATTTTTTCTTATGAAGTAGATGACATACTCTACATGACCTTGTTTCTATCCTAGGAAAGTTCCTATAGCATGGTCAACTGCATCAGTGTTTATATGGAATGACAATGCCCAATTAGGCCCTCAGAGAACTAGTGTCTGAGTAAGAACAATCTTCAACTGCAGGAAGGATTCTTCACAAGNCAGCTCTGCGCCGTGCAAATTTTTTCTTATGAAGTAGATGACATACTCTACATGACCTTGTTTCTATCCTAGGAAAGTTCCTATAGCATGGTCAACTGCATTAGTGTTTATATGGAATGACAATGCCCAATTAGGCCCTCAGAGAACTAGTGTCTGAGTAAGAACAATCTTCAACTGCAGGAAGGATTCTTCACAAGATGCTGTCCATAAAAATTCTGAATCCTTTGTGAGTAGGGAATACATGGGCCCTTCTTGTTTGCTAAAGTCCTTAATGAATCACTGGTAATCACCAAAATTCCCTAGAAATATGTAGAAATCCTTCTGCTTGGCTGGTGTAGGAAGGTTCATGATGACTTCAATTTTAGCAGGATCCACCTGTATGCCTTTAGCATATATGTAATGACATAACACACCTTCCTGCATCACCATGAATCATTTATCACTATTAAGGGACATATTATGCTCCTCATACCTGGAAAGAACATTTCCCAAATTGACCAATGCCTCCTCATAGGTTTCCCCATAAGTTGTGAAGTCATCCATGTATATTTCCATGCAAACATGTGAGATATCAACAAAAATGCTGATAACCACTCGCTAGAATGTAGCTAAAGCATTACAGAGGCCAAAAGGAAGTACATAGTAGGAAAATGTTCTACAAGGGAAAGTGAATGTGGTTTTCTCCTTATTTTCAGGAAGGATCCTGATCTAGTTGTAGCTACTATATCCATCCAAGAAATAAAAATAACACTTCCATACTAAGAAATCAAGGACTTGGTCAATAAATGGCAGGGGAAAATGGTCCTTCTTGGTGGCATTGTTAAGTTCCCTATAGTCGACACATACTCACCACTTTCCTCCTTTTTTCAGAACAATGACCAAAGGTGAGACCCACTAGCTATCGGAAATGGGGTAGATGAAACTGACATTAAGAGATTTTTGCAACTCTGTTTTGACTATCTCTCTTAATGCAGGGTTTATACGCCTCTGGAATTATGTAACATGTAGCTTGTCCTCTTTCAGGAAAATCCTATGAGTACACAATTTAGGGTCAAAGCCCTTCATATCTGAATAATCCTAGGCGAAAGCTATGGTATGGCCTTTCAGCAATTTGGCCAAAGATGTCTATTTCTGGTTGGTAAGTTCGCTATTAATATACAAGCAACGGCTAGGGGAAACTTCCAACTATTTTGTGAGTTCTACCATAGAAGAATCCATTAATGGAGGTTCTTGGAAATCATGGGGTAGAAATTGGTGGTAGAGTTTCTCAACTGCAAGAGATGGAGGTAAGTCATAATCAGGGTATAAAGCTTGCTGGGAATAGTTATGGGGGCTGATACAGTTAATGAAATCTAAATCTTGACCATACTGGTTTCGCGGAATGTTGGTGATTATGCTGTCCTCCTCTTGTAGCTACAGGAAAGGATCCCTTTTTAACATCATGAGTTGGGCTATTGATTTGACATCAATAGTGGCCAACTAAGGTCGGCCAAGAATTATGGAATATCCTCCTAAGGTGGCCTTACGTGAGAGCATCATAAAGTCTATAAGATAAGACCAAGTTTAAAGGTCAACAACTATATCCTCCACTACCCTGTCAGGTTTGACTATGGAATTGTCTACAAGCTACAGGATAGTGGGTGTTTCCCAGAGGTTAGTGATTTTGAGTTGCTGCATGAATTCCTTAGTCATTACATTTATGGTAGCTCCTAAGTCTATCAAAACATTTTATTATGGCTGTCCCATTGATGGTAACTTTGAAAATTGGGCTACTTGGGTAAGAATACTTGGGGACCACTATTTTGCCGAGCATGATATCAACAAGTTTTCCTAGGACATGGACTGTTTAGGGGTCATTCCGTTTATGACTAGGTTTTTTAAAGAAGATCTGTTTGATATCCTTGCCATACATGGGAACATCCTTTATTGCTTGAAAAAGTGAAATCTAAACATTAATGTTCTTGAGTTGGTCTAGGATGTCAAAGGCTACATCATCCATATGCTTAGAATTCTCATTATGCAACCTTTGTGGAAAGGGAGGTGTAGCTGGTTGAACTTTTTATGGTGATACTGTCAGGCTTACTAGAGTGGAATTTGGAGTAGTTTGAGGAATGGGCTCTTCTGTAGTTACTTTAGTTATAAAAGGAGGTGTTGGCAGAGTAGTGCCTGAATGTAAATGAATGTCATTGATTGTGTAGGCAGGGTATTGGTTTGGGTCAACTGAATAAACATTTTTCTGAGGGGTTGGAGGTCTATTATTAGGATTTGACTGAGGCTAGGTAGGGAGTTGAGTAGGCTTAGGGGATGCTGTAGTGGCTATAGGAGGTGGCAGAAGTATTTTCTTTTGGGGCTGTTGTGGTGGCTATAGGAGTCCATGTTGCTGGTTTGGCCATTGCTAACCTCCCCACCACTAAGGATTTTTCTACCAATTACCTTGTGGAGGTTGCCAATTCCCTTGGGGTTGTTTCCACTAAGGTAAGGTTGCCATAGAGGTTGCAGATTATTCCAAGGAGGGTATTGATTATTCACAGGTGGTTGTCATTGAGTACTATAAAATAAACCATTAAAAGTAAGAGGATCCTGAGGCATACCTTGTATTTGAGCCCATGGTCTTCATTGTGAAATGAAGAATACTTTCTCATCATCTACTTCAATCAGCTTGTAATTAGTGGGTGGCTATGTAGTCTCCATGTTGGAAACCAAATTGAAATGACAATATCTCTTCTTCTATCTACATTGTGTATAGAATTCTTTTAGAATAACTTCAGCCTCCTTGTGCTTCTTTTTTGCCTGCATTGTGTCAAATTGGGTGACAATGTTATTGATAATATCCTTCTTGAAGTCAGACAAAAAATGTGTGATTTCTGTCTGAGAGGCCCCAATGTCATTAGTTTTGCCCATTGTAGACCTATAACCTTTGCCCTTCTTGGTCATAGCTCTTGAGTAATTAAGGAAAATTTTCTTGATATCACCCCATCTAGATTGGGTCATATCTCCCTCGACCATAAGATCCAAGGCTTCAGTGCACCCTTAATTTATACCCCATAAAAAGAGAATTTTTTGTGACTCCTCATTGAGCTGGTGTTGAGTATTTTTCTGCAAGCTAAACAAGAATCTTGACACATAGTCCTCTATAATTCCATCCTCCTTCTGTGTAATTTTGGATATGGCATCCCCTCTCATATCATTTACCCTTTAGTACTCTTTATACTTTGTCTGGAACACTATCTTCATTTCTTCCCAATCATGGACAACGTCCTGGCCTAAGCCCATAAACTATCTTAATGCAGACTCCTTGAGAGTTGTAAGAAATAATTTGAGCCTATGGGAATCTATGGTGTAGTCATAAATATGACAAAGGATATCAAAGAGAAAGGTATATGGGTCTTTGGTCACCAGGACATAGAATTTTGGAAGTGCTGAAGCAGGAATATTCTTGAGGTTGTGATTATCACGCTGGTTAGTAATAGGAAGTGGAAGGGTAGGGGGTTTTCCATCCTGGGTGGACACTGAGGGAGACCTTTCAGTTGGTAAATGACTAGAGGTAGTGGATTTTATTCTTGATTGTCTGGGTATTGGATTTTGAGATTGACCAAGGCTTCTACAAACTGATTAAACTCAATTTTTCCTTCTATAAGGTGAAAGTTCAGTGGATCACCTTCAGAAGCTGATGATGATGATGATGATACATGAAGGTTTACAATTACATCCATGAACTATCCCTCCTCTTCATCTTCTTTTGGTACAAAGATATCTCCTAAATGGTTGTTGGGGTAGTTTGGTAAGTACCTTCCTAGAGCGTCGCTTCTTCTTCTTCTATGCATACAGATAAATGTAAGATTGTGGTGGTGGAGTGAAAGAATTTTTGATAGAAAAATCTATTTAAAAAGGATGTACATGCTTGAATTGAATTCTAAAAATGGATGAGTAAAATAAATTGGCTCGACACCGTCCCCAACAATGGTACCAAAAATTATCGGTTCTATTAAGGTATCAAAAAATAGATAATTACCATGACTTAGGGATTGGATATCTAACCGAGAAACTATCCTTCTTTATAAAAACTCATTTAGTTTATCAACCTAGGGGTGTATTACTTGAAACAAGATAGAAAAGTATATGCACCAAGGATTCTTACTCAGACCACGCTATGGCTACAGGAAAAAAATCTCTTTGAAAGAAAACTATTCTATAGCTACAGGAAATGAATGCTGGAAAGGAAATTAATCTATAGCTGCAAGAAATGAATGCTGTAGAGAATGCTGGAAAGGAAATGTGTAAGTGAAAATGCTGAAGGAATACTGCAACTTGGAAACACAAAGACTTGAAAACATAATTATAATGCTTCAATAGTTTTTCCACTTTGGCTGCAGGAAGTACTCGACTGTCCCGCGGCTTTGGTTGCAGGAGCTGTGTTAACACCAGAATTATGATACCAAGATGCAAGAAACTAAAAATACATGCAAATGATTCTAACTAACTAAAACATATTCCTCACCAAGTGGGCCCCCTTGAGTGAGTATCCAAACTCAATTACACTGAACTAAAGATCAACACTTCATCTACTATTGATTGAAAAAGTGAATTACAAGATTCATAACAACTGTAAAACAACATAATGTAAGCTATAACTGATAATGCCCTCTTTTATCATGTAGGAGTGAGGGTTTATTTATAGAATGAAAAACATCTCACTACTAACTAATCATGCCATAAAAATAGGCAGAGCTTTTATTACAATCCTATCAAACATAAAGGGAAACTATAAAACTGGAGATAGAATAGGTCTAGGAAAGAGGAAAGAATTGCTTTTGAAAAAAAATCTAACTTCCCACTCTCTCCAATATTTCTTCAGAGAACTCATCATTTTTTCCTGGTCTTTCTTGACTACTGCCACTTTGATCACCCTAGATCCACTTTATGGTGTTGCGCTTGATGTTTCTCCTTATGAACTTGCTGCAAGACTGGGTCGAGCATCCAGCGCATGGGTGCATTTTGCCTAGTCATGGTGACGGTTTCTATATTGATGTGATGCACATTAGATGTTAGGATAGAGAAATTTATGATAATCAACACCAAAATACGCATGCGTCATTCATGTTCAAATAGCTAATTCATTCATAGAGACAAAATCATAATTCCAAAATAAATAACATAGCATATTCATCCAAGCATAGCATATTTAAGTGTGTTTTAACCTTAGCATAGGTCTGGTGGTAAGATGCTACATAATAGAAAATATGAGTATAAAGTATTTGAGAAAGTATGATAAAATAGGGAAAAGGTCCTAGCAAAATCTATCCTAGGGCATCTAAAATATAGCATTAATATGCCTCATTAGTAACAAACCTTGGGAGGCAATTCATTAGTTGGTCTTCCAAAGTGTGGTCAATAAAGTAGCCATTATATTTGAAGGCCTTATAGAAGAAGTTTAAGGCCAAGAGACCCAACTTCAAATCCTTCCTTATAACTTAATTATGTTTATCTTTGAGGCTAAGAATGGTATTCCTTTTCTTATGTGTTTTAGTTAAGCGATGAAAGAAGGCTGATTTTCTATAGCCTTATTTCAATCATTTGACTCTGGATCTCTACTTCCATAAGATTTCCTCCCTATGAAAAATAACTTTGCATTTTGATCTTAGATATTCCTATTTAGTATGTGTTGTCATTGAAAGGTTACCCCTGACCATTTGTTCTTGTAGAGAAGTCAAATTTCTATGAATTTGTCTTTTTTGCTAAAAAATATCCCCAAATGTGAATCTTTTCCAACCCTTCACATTCCTTCTAACAATGTTTAACTTTTGAGCCACACACTACATGGAAGTCCTCACCACTTGTGAGTCCTACCATGACTCAATGCAAGAATGGAATTCAGGGAAATAATTCCACATGATTTCATAACAAAATAAGTTATGTCCCTTTTGCAATCTAGTCTTCCAATCTAGTAAGGGAGGTTTGTGATCATACACTGTTTGAGGGAGAGTAGTAAGGAAGGAATTAAAACCTATGTCCTAATTAGTAGACTAGGTGAAAAAATGTCCCATTAAATCAATTTCAACCAAGCCCATAACATTAATAAAATAAGATAAGTTGATCATGTTGTCATTATAATCCTCAAGGCCACCTAGCTTTTGAGAAGGGAAAAGTAGAGAGTTGAAGTCACTAGAAGGAAGCTAGTGTGGGGTACTAGATTGTTGCATAATATATGAGATCTCATCCTAAACCTTTTTCCTACCAGTGCGGGTATTGGGAGCATAAAAAATAGCCATGGACCAAACCTAGTCTTCAGAATTGAACTTTGTAATCAACACATTCTGATTAGAGTACGATAGTATCACATAAACCTTCTATGAATTCCACATGGTGGCTCATCCACTAGAAGCACCATTAGCTTCATTCATGAAAAAGTGTGACCCTAGCCATAAAATGCTCACAAGAGCATTGAACAAGGGTTTTCTCATCTCAATTTATTGAAGGAGAAGAACATCAATATCATTATCTAGAATACAGTTCTTCAAGGAAAACTACTTTTGGGAGCCATTTAATACCCTCATGTTCCATGAGAGGAACTTCATTGTTTTTGGATTAGTTTCCTACCTCCAATTAGCAATTCCCTTGTAACTTATCTTTGCCTTGTGACACATTGCGATGACTGAGCAACCTTTGTATTAGTTCCAATATTAAATTTCTTATTTTTGTTTTTCCTTTTCCATGTCATCCACCTGTCATCACTAGTTGGGGTACTAGAAGAGGATCCTAGTGATGCAAAGGTTTTGCTTATAGGGGGTGGGCATTGGTTTGGATTAAGTTTCAACACCACTCTCTACATGATGGGAAGGAGGAACCTTCACCAAAGGAATAGTAGGTGGTATTCTCCCCTACTTTAGGGCAATAGTCTTTTCCAATGTACCAATCATATCCTTTCCCTGATTAGATTTATTAAGGGTTTATAGTAGCTTCAATAGTCTATTTGTAAAAGGGTGTCCATAACTATTAGAATTAGAACCCACAAAATCTAGAGGTGTTGTGACCCTTAGAGGAGAGGTATTGATTCCTTTTAACTTTTTTTGCTCCTTCTCAAGAGATTTGCATTCAAAAATCACATGAATCGATTTATTATACTTTTGACAAAATACTGTGGTGTTTTCATACACTAGTGCTTGTGTCCACTTCTCCAATTTAGATTATTGAGTAATAAAGTTAGGGAGAGTCTTACTAACAACCACATTAACAAAAAATGGACAAAAACTAACCTAGATTTCACTTTGGTGACCTCATCTATGGAAACAAAGTTACCAAAGGTGTTGCTAATCCACAGAAAGATCTGTTCATCCCAGAATTCAAGTGGGGACCCAACATATCAACCCATATAGTGGATTCTTCACTTGGACCAAATGATGTGTGTGTTATTTTGTGGATCTGTTAGCTGCAACACAACACTTCAATATTTCATTGCCTTAGTGAAATAAACATGTAAATCAAAGGAAAAGCATACATATATCACCAAAATTGACATATTGCTCCCTATCTAAGAAGAGTTTGAAGAATGCTATAATTTGCCTTCAAATTATGCATTAATTAGTGACACATTCATGCCTAGAATGGAAGATTTAAAGAATTTAAACTAAAATTCTCAAGAAAAGTTCATTTTAAGACTCCAAATGAAAGATTATGATAATTTATAAGAAAGTTGAGCTAAAATACAATAGAAATCTCTAAGAATATGAGTAGCATAAGTTTGCAAATAAATTCTAAAATTAGGGGCCCATTGAGCTCAAAATTCATTCCATTTATAGAAGAATTTGAGGAATGAGAGGTTAGGATTGAAAGTTGAAGAGAGGTGGAGATTGAATCTTTGGTGATCCATGTGAGGTGATCCAAGTGATTTAACTCTCATTGGCTAGGGAATTGACTTTCCCTTTTGCAAGTGAGGAGTTGTAATTAGGATTTATTTAATTCCTTTTAATTAATTACTTTAGCCATGTGTTTGATTTAATTGATTTGATTTGATTTAATTGGCTAAGGAAATTAATTTAATTTAGTGATTAGATCTCTTAGGAGATTAAATTTGATTTAAGTGAATTATGCCAATTAATTGAAGAATTGTCTTGACATAATTAGGGGTATGATCACACTTAGGGAAAATAGGGTCCATGGTCAGAGCATACCAAATTAGGGTGGTTACATTTACCCCTCTTTGAATTGATGTGCGAGCAACACATTGATTCAAAGAAAGTTTGACATTGACTTCAAAAAGTTTGAGAATTCCACACTTGATTGAATGAAATGTCTAATAAGATTAGTCTTGCACTTGATTGAACTAAAATTGATAGTATTGACCTTAAAATTGATCGAACAAAGGTTAACAAAGATCTTAAAGATACTAATTCTGAACTTGATTGAATGAGAATTGATAATACTTGTTAGTAATAACTGAGAGGGGGTGGGGTGATCAGTGGCCTAAAAAATATTCCAATTAATCAACCCAAAAACTTAGTACCAAAATATTAAGCCTCTAGTTATCTTCAGTCCTATAAGATGAATGCCCACAAATATACTTATCAAATTACTACTGCTCAAAATGCTTTGTTAAACCTTATTTTGTATGTTTACCAATAGCAATCTTTCAGTTTACCGAAAAATAGTAAATTACTTAGACTATACGATCAATCCAGATTAGCTATGTGTAATGCAAAACACTAAAGTAATGAATCATAAAAACATTGACACATGGATTTTTAATGTGGAAACCCTGTTAAGGGAAAAACCATTTGGGACCGGTAACCCAAATTTTTCACTCTTCTGAAGTTGGCTTGGTGAAGAGCCAACCCTGTTAAAGTTTACAAACACACTGTTAGGTGTGACCTTGTTAGAGGATTTAAAAGATTAGTTTTACAATTGATATCGGGCATTTCTATGCTACCTTCCTTATCCAAACTCTTCTGGTTTGTCAAATGGTATCTGGCATCTCATGCTATCTTCATGAACAAATTTTTTGATACTCCTTGGGATGTATCTCAATATAGAAAGGATCTTTAAATCCTACTCAGTTAAGAGACTTTCTGAATCAATGACTAAAATGAAATAGTATGATCTGTTCACATATACAACTTATACTTACAGATTTTTAAATCTATTGCAAGCTCATAAAACCAATCTGATCAATATATATTTAAAATACCTTTGCTCCAGTTTTGTTATGCTTGGTGATGATGTGCTCTATTTCTCAGTGTCTACATAAATAATTAGCTCTTTCCTTAACTTGATTGATCATGGCTGTATGAAGTTGTTCTTCATCAGTTTCTCTCCAGCATCCTCTTTTTCATTCACTCCCCTTAATTCGTAATGAATTAAGTTGTCTCTTTATAGACATGATATCACCATTTCTAGGTTCTTGATTTTCTTGATCTTGGCATGATCCACAGTCTTAGACAATTTGATTTAAAGAAAAAAATCATGTTTTATCTTTTAGAAATCTTCTTGCCAACTGGACAAAACAACTTTAAATCCTTATCTCTGGCTTTATCTTGTCAATGAAAACAATGATAACTACTAGTCAAGTCTATATTTAGCTCTGCCAGCTAGATATTTTGTCATTTCTAAACCCCAGTTAATTTTGGTGTTTTAACTTTTTGATAGTTTCGGTCAACACTTCAGTTCTCCTTGGGCTTCTCCATCAGGGTTGTCTGTCCATCAGGTTTGTTTGTCCTTCGGGCTTGTCAGCAAAGTTCTTCTCCTCAGTTAACACTGTAATTCTGGCCATCGATAATGCTTGTGATTCTGCTCATCAATAATGCTCATCGGTTTCTTTGCTCAGGCATCACTGTAACTTAACTTTCGGTGATCTCTGTCTGTTAGGCTCCACTAGCCGTCAGTGTTTGAAGTCACATAGTGAATGCTTGTCTTTTATGCATTACTGAAAGCATAATCTTTATCTCTCTGATTTTATGAAGTCTTTGACACTTTCATTATAACCAATTAGATTATATCAAGTTGACATCAATGACAATACAATCTATTAACTGATTTAATGTCTTGCATTATATTTATGCATTTCGGTGATCAACTTAACATCTTCAAACATTCAATCAGTTACATGTCATCAATCTCTCTCTTTGGCATTGATGGCAACACACTACATTACCATACTATACTATTACTAATACAATATCAAATATAACAGTTTTCATCAATCTTTCCTATTGTAACTATTACAAATGTCTGGCTCTTGGTAAGCTCAAAATAGCTTTGATTTGTTTCTTGCAGAGTGGTTTATTCAATCTTTAATCCCTTTACTAGATAAATGTAGCATCTTCTGTCTCTGTTTTGATATGTGCTTTGCCTTGACTGTTCCTCTTCTTGATAATCTCTTTTTCCTTTGAGAACAATCTATTCTCTTTGTATGAACTCTCTCCCTTTGTTACTTCTCTCCCTTAGATGGATATTTCATATGTAATCAATCTCTCCCTTTGATTATTGATTAACTCTTCCTTTTGATTCTTAGGAAATTCTCTTCATGGATAATGATTTAATCCTTTTCTGATAATGAGATAATCTTTCCCTTGTGATTCCTGAATTATCTCTCTTATGTTAATGATATAATCTCTCCATTTGACAACAATGCCAAACAATTATATATATATATATATATATATATATATATATATATCATATGTCATCCCTTTAT
>MU227631.1:116140-129216 GCA_018584345.1 Thuja plicata | reverse complement strand
TGGAATCCTAAAACAAAGATAGAGAAATCAATCTCTCATCACAGAACATCTAATCCAAGTCCTAAAAGACTCAAAGTGTGGGTCCCATAGGACCCTTCCTAGGTCTCTGATTCGAACACTGAGGATCATTCCCCACTGTAGGAATCTAGAAACTAGCTGTTGGACCTCTACTTGCAGCCCCGCTCACAGGAGAATGATACATAGATGGAGGATGATCAAACACTGCATACACTCCGTGAGACATACCAACATTATCCACTGTAGGCTTAGAAGATAATGGCCTCTGTCCTGAGAACTGTGTAGGACGCTGAGGACAATTGACTGCAATATGTCCAAACTACCCACATGAGAAGCAAGCTCCTCTACTATCACCTCCTCTAACTGAAGGTGCACTAGACTGCTAAACACTGCCCCTAGTGACATCCTGATACACACTTTGTGTCGACTGATTGCGCTTGCTGTGCTAAATGTCACAGAAGTTCCTATTCTGAGGACCACTAAAAGAAGAAGGATTGTTTTCTCCTTGCCACTGAATCTGATTATCATTTGGAACGGTAGAAGGACCTCTCAAATTCTCAGCTCCCTAAGAATGATTACCTCTCACAACAGAAGTAGGTACTCTAGACTGTCCTCCTAAATGACCACCATGGCCCAATGCTAAGTTCTCCTCTGTAAGGGTAGCTTTGATGACCGCCTCCCTAAGGGATGTAGGCTCAAAGAGTTTAACCTCCCCAACGATGCGTTCATTCAACCCCCTAACAAAGTGCTAAACCATAAGGGCCGAATCCTAACCATATATAGCATAGTGCTTGAGCTTGAAGAATCAACACTCATACTCAAGCACTAACAGGGTCAACTGCCTCAAGTCCTGGAACTCATTAGCCCTCTACTACCTCTATTGATCAGATACAAAGCGCTCTTGAAAGTGCTCAAGGAAGAGTTCCCATGTCACTGTACTCATATGGAGACCTAACTTCTCTTCCACTATCTTCCACCATATCGCTACAAAATTAGAGAGTTGCGTTACTGCATACCTAGCTTTAGTATTTCTACTAAAGGGATGCATAGCAAAAATCCTATCTAATGCAATAAGCCAAGTCTTAGCTTCAAACCTTGTTCCTTTCCCATCAAAGCAAATAGGTGGAACTCTCATGAGATCCCTCATGTGGTTTGCTACCACAACCTTAGGATCCACTGTAACAGTCGTCCTTGGAGGGATCCTAGATCTCTCCCTCTCCACTCTACCCTGCTCAGGAATACGGTTTAGTAATGCCTGCAACAACTACCTAATGTATGGTTCTTCTAAACTAGCCTAACGCTCATCCCTCTGCTCACCTCTATTGTGCTGATGAGCACTGTCTTGACTGACACTCATGGAAGGATTTTTATCCCTACCCCTTCCATGGTCACCCTCTCAGCCTCTACCATGACCCTTAGCAGCTCTAGTTTTAGGCATAATTCCTGAATCAACCAGAGAACCAAAACACAACTTAGAACCATTATCAAACCAATAACATCAAAAGAAATCAAATAATCATAAAGCAATGGTTTTAAATACATCAGATTTTTTATGTCTATGTTTGTTTCAAGTTTTAAAATAAAAAAGACAACTAATGGGCATACATATTTCCCAGAGCTCCCAGTGTAGAAACATGGGCTCTGATACCAAGTGTAATGCCCCGCCAGGGAACCCAGGAGAACTTAACCTAAACATGACACTAAGTTTATGGAATAAATTTTTTTCTTAAATGTTTACAAACAATATTGATAACAATGCGGAAGCCATACAATGAAGTACATGACACACACATAAGTACAACATAACATAGATAACATTTATCGAGGGTTCCTTGACATAGAATTACTTAAGCATAATAATCTATGATTAACAATAATAAAGAACTGACATAAGGGTTACATAATCCAATAACATACATCTCATAATAAAAGATTACATATACATTTGATACCAAAGGTATACTATGTAATCAACATCCACTGCACAAGTCACAGGGTATGTAATAATACATAATAAACAATATAATGCATCCTCCAAAGGATGATAACCATATCACATGTAGTACAATTGTACAACTCAAGTAACTGATCAAGTCTCCAAAAGACTAGGAAGATGAAACTGCAATAAGGAACATCCAAGCATGAAGAAGAATCTGTCAGGATCTCAATGGTAATAAAAATCACTATCACCCGACCGCGTGGAACCAAAGGTCCACTCCCACAGTGCTGAGGAGATAGTAACAGGCCCATCACACGGGGTATACAACATGAATGCAAACAATGTATACATGACCTCATACTCAAATGCATAGGAAGATCCTAGAAGAACTCTAAACCAAAACAAGGAACACTAAACAACACCAGAGGTACTGACACACGTAGGATAACCTAAGTTGTATATAGGAAGGTGTCATCATGTACGTCTAACTCTTGAGTTTTGTCCTAGCAGTTCCTCAATATATTCTGGCACTCAAGTGACCTTACACGACATCAATGACCTTTCAAATAGACAAGATCACTAATGATGCTGTACCCACACCCGTCAAGGCGGAAAACATCATCCCATCCTCCACCTTAGCCTATACTAGTGCTCAAGCATGGGTGAGGCATTATCTTATTAGTTTAATACTAGGGCATCCTAATTAATTTATTATGTTATCACTTGTTATCGTTACTTACAATAAGCGATCCTAGCAGCTACTTGTGGGCCTCGACACTTATTGCAAGCCACCTCCTACTATACAACTAGGTAACTTATCCTAGGTTCACAAAAGAGTATCATAAAGGTACATGATAAATCAGATCACATCCTGCCCATTCAGGAGCACATAGGTTCTCAATAACCATACAATAACCACAGTATCCTCATAAGACCAACCAACACATCATAACCGAACCAGATTGGGTCTAAGAAAATCTGAACTATGACATCATCATATAAAACACAAATTGACATTATATAAGATACCTCACAGAAAGTACAACCCCAAAACCTTTGGACTTATGTCCTAAGGGTCATCTAGCCCAACATATACTCAAAACATGATAACATAAAAGAACATACACTTCATTAATCACGCACCCAAATCAAATCATGGTGTAATCAATTCATAATCAAAATACATTAAAAACAATTTCAGTGTTAACGTAAGGACAAACAAATTTATAATCCCTAATCATGCAAACTTATTTATCCATTACAATTACCATTAGAAATAATTAAATATTCCACATTGGTAAACGTTAACATTTCCTATAGATCTATTTATAAAATCAACATATAAATACATCTACGGACTAATTACCAATTTTCAGTTATAATTATAAGATTATAAAATTCCTAGGTGCAACATAAGCGTTAATATTCATCGTCCAATAATATCTCTAATAACCTATTTAACACCATAGGATCTTACTGAGTAATAATGATCAATTAATAACAATGATAAAATATATACCCTCCTTTACCTATAAAATTAATAACATTATTAATTAATTTCTCATAATTTCATCCCTAATTAAATTCCTCATGCCATAAATTAATATAAAACTAATTAAAAATTAATTTAAAACTAATTTAAAATTAACTATAAACTAATTTGAAAATTAATTATAAACTGATTCATAATTAACTATAAACAAAATTAAATTAATAATAAACTAGTTTAAAAATTAAATTCATAATAAACTAATCTAAATATTAAAATTAACTAATAAATAAAAAATTTAACTAAAACTAAAAATTAAATTAAATATATACAGAAAACTTAATCTCAAAACTAATTTACTAACAAATAAAATTTGTTATGTTTGGGGGTGGTCTTAGCTCCACCCCACGTCCCATCATAGTGGGCACCGCGGCCCAAGGCCTGCGGCCCCACTGGACAGTGGTACCCTCGCGGGCCCACTGTACAGTGCGTACGCAGGTCCTTGGACCTGTGGCCCACTGCATCAGCAGTACCGCGTGCAAGGGGGTGCGGTGGCCCCCGCCACCTAGTCCCCAATAAAACAAATATATATTTTTTAATTTAATAAATTTCGTTTATTAATTTTGGACAATGTAAATTTTTTTTTTTAATAAAACGAAATCTTTTTTTTTTAATTGTTAATTTCCGGAAACAGAAATTTAATAGAAAAATAATTCTTTTCTCCTCTTTACCTTGTTTTATTCAATTTTTTTGTCTTTTCTGGGCTATTATTTTAGCCCACTATATTTTTTTTTGACTGGTGTAAAAATAGAGAGAGCTATTTTTTTTTAAATTGCTTTTTTTTACTAGCAATTTGATTTCTTTCCACCAATGAATTTATTTTTCAACCACTATATAGTTAAACTATAGTCCAGATTGATTTTTCATTTTCTAGGAGTTATAGGAGGTATTTTTCAACAAAATTTGGACAACATAACTGTGCCATGCCAAGTAACAATAAATAATAAAAATAATAGATCTAAGGGTTTTCTAAATTTCCAAAAATATATAATTTGAAATAACATCTTTAAACCATAAAGAATTGACATGCATCTATTCAAACATCGAAAAACCTCAGAATTGCAAAATTGAAACTATTTTAAGGATCACAAAACCTACCTCAAATCCAATGCAAGAGAAATGAGATTATGCCTTTGAAGATTGCAAAAACCCTGAAAACCTCCAAGCACAAATCAACCACAAATCTGGAACCATAAAGATCCAAGCACATGCAAACCATGAAATCACACAAATCTCCAATCCAAGATGCAACCACAAGAATCCTCAGATTCTCCCAAAAGCCAAGCACACACCAAGCTCTCCAAAATCTCCAAAACCTGTTATTCCCAAAATGAAACCCCAATTCCCTCTTAAAGGAATTCAATTTCTCCTAAACATGCAAACCCTTATGACAACACACTAGTTAACTCTTAAAAGGACTCCACTCTAAAATTGAAAGAAAATAACAATTAATTAATTAAAATATCTTTTAATCCCACATCTCAACTTTGAATCCTAAAATCAAGTTGAAGTCTTTGAGTTTGAAAATACCTTTTCAACCAAATCATGCATATGTAATTAATAAAATATTAAATTAAATAAATTAAATATTCAAATCACCATAATCCATGCAACTTAATATTTAATTATTTAATAAAGCATAAAAGTATAATTACTCTAATTTTTAATTAAATATTCATATTCAATAATTGCACTTAAATTAACCTTTTAATTAAACATAGGTATTTAATTTAATTTTTAATTAATTAAATACCCTATATTTAATAATTAATTACACTAATATTTAATTAAATAAATAACATGATATAACACACAAATAACCAAATCAAGCACCAGAAATTGAACACAAGCAAAATCAAACATGCTCAAGGAAAGGGATACACGAATTCTTGTCAACTATACGAATTCAGTAAGGTAGCCAAATGGATACTTGTCCACTAATTAGGACAATTAGGTTTAGGATAGGATTTGGACCTAAAAACTATCTCCCCTCTCTTACCATTGAGATATTGCGATAGGGTAGGCTCACTCCTGCCAATTCAGGGGAGACGTAGCCCTGTACCTGCAAACCTGTCATCACAAAAATGAACATACTTGCATATATCATATAGCCAACAATGGTTGAGACTAGGTTATCTTGTGGATCTCACCGAAGCCAGTAACTACAACTCTATCCCATACCATACCAATCACATCAAACAGTAATGCAAAACATACAATTATCAATGTGCATATAAATCTAAGGTCAGTAGTGTCAGAAAACCATAATCAAAATGAAATCAGGTAACATATACATAACCATCATTAAGTAACCCTAAATCACATATACATAGTAGATACAACATGATAATAATGGATCAATAACATAATAAAATGTAATACACAAATATCCATAAGATCGACTACAATAAACCACACATACAATAAAAAGCCTGAAAGAGTTTGGCATCCACAAACTGGAAAACAAACTAAGAGGTGGGTATTACAACTAGTGTCCATGTACTGTTCTTCTCAATTTTTTTTATTTCTTCATTCATAGCACTGACCCATTCTTCATTCTCAAGTGCAGTATTCACATATTTAGGCTCAAAATCACAAAGTAAACATCTAGTGTTTAGTGACTTACTTCTTGTTCGCATTCCAGCCTTCTTATCTCCTATGATTTGACTATGTGGATGATGTCTTCTGACATACTTGGAAAGTTTAGGTTTAGCTCTGTGTTCATCATTCTGATCATCTTCATGATCTTCATTATGATTTTCATCGCTCGGAACATCATCTTGAGGATTTTCTTTATTTTTGGTAATTGCAGCCTGGTGCTTGTGTGCAATGTTCTGTTGCTCGGGAGCAATACACTGTTGCTCGGGAGCGATACACTATTTCTCAGGTAGAGTGTCAGGTTTTGTATAAAAAAACCTGTTGTAGTCCTGATGAGACCATTTAATGTCTCTATTATATTAACCTTTATACTCTATTTTTAAGTATTACCTGAACAATTATGGACTTATAATCAGTTGAACTTATGTCAAAGTACAGATAGAACCATTAAACCTATGGGTAGAATAGATATGTCATATTGTGCCAATATTATATATATGTTGCAGTATTTCATATAATAATCAGAATGTGTGTTCTAATATCTAGATCAATTTGATTAACCTACTTGCATGAATATCCCTGCATGATAACTAACCCACCAGGAAATAGGAGCCACTTGGGAGTAGTCGACAACATTCAAAGAGAATGATAAAGACCAGCTACGAGTGGATAACCATCATGGCATCAGAAGACATAGGTACTGCAAATGAGGAGCCACTATTTCAGAAATGCATGAATGAAGCGCTGCTATATTCCTTCCGCACTTCTAGCATGTTGACTCGGTTGCCTATACTTCATTGCATATGTTGTGGGCTGTTGTGTTTCCTATTTTTTCTCTCTTGTGTAGTTTCAGTTAGATGGTTCCTTTTCTGTTTTAGAATAATGAAGTCAATACTCTATTTATAGGGAGGAGACTATTATTTTGTAAGCTCTCAGAGATTTTGGAATACAATGTTCTGATTGTATCTTACACAACAAGTTCATTTTCAGTTTTACGTACCATTCTCATGTAATCAGTTCTTGGAATATAATGAAGTAACTTTTGGTTTATATTATGTGTTCATAGATTAGTAGAAGCTGACCAAGGGGGCCCACTTGGGAGGTGGATTAGAGTAGAAGTAGAATATATTTACTTCATGCATTTCCATTATTCTAGATAGAAGATTACAGTTTCTTCCTACATCTTTGTACTTTGTGAATGTTCCTGCAACACCTGCAAGGATAGTTATAGTGAATKCTCTAGGTTGAAAGAATAGGCTTAAGTAGAGTTTAAAATTTGTAGCATTTATTTCAGTAAGGAGTAGGTGTGTTTCCTTTTGTGMAACCCTAGTATAGATTCCTTTCATGTATTTTACTTTCCTGCAACATAGGTAGAGTGACTCTTTAAGGAACTTAGTGCACATACTGTGTTGTACCATTTCAAGTATACATCCTTGGGTTGACAAACTAAATGCACCTCATGGTGGGAGAAGTGATCCTTAGATTGAATAAAATATTCCTAAGAGAGGCTTTGGGCATGATTACTAAGCACCTATTGTGAGGCGGTTCATTTTTGGCGCCACTACCGGGTATGGTGTCAAGCTAAGAAACTTTCTGAGTCATTTTTCATTTCTAAGCTAGTTTTTAGTGGTTGTAGTTTTAAATTTGCTTCACCAGTGTGAAGAATTCATTTGCATGCATCGAAGGGGAAGAAGAGGAGATGAATATGGAAGATTTCTTCCAGGAGAGTCTAAAAATTTGAATGAGGAAGTTGAAGAAGTTGAGTTGCCTTTTGTTGACGCAAGTCCCGAGTTTCTTGCAGCATCTTCTACTGGAGCAGAGCCTTTTGATATAAGTGGTCTTCAGCCTTTCGCTAAAATCTTGGCCAACTTTCTTGATAATTCTGACCCAAACACACCTACCATTAACAATCCTGTGGCTAATATTCCTTTCCAACAACTTGAACTCCCAATACCTCCAGTAATGGTACGACCTACTTTCCCATTTCCTCTACCGATCCTTATAAACAATACCAATCTAAAAAATATACCCTCTGCTGCACTTCTAAAGTTTTATGGGCTGATAACTGAAGATCCTGGCACCTTTTTGTTTGAGTTTGACATCCTCTATCTTAGCTTTGACTATAACATTGATGCCCATAAACTTAAACTGTTTCAAGAAACACTAAAGGATTTGGCTTTGCGATGATTCATGGGCTTAGGAGCAAATGCAACAGGCACATGTGATGAGATGCAAACTCTATTTCTACAGAAATACAAAGAATATTGCAAAGTGAGTGACCCAAGGGGAGATGACATTTTTAGAATGTCGTAGAAGGAGGATGAAACCTTGGAGGACTATGTTTCACGTTTCTTATACACCATGCAGGAGAATCCCCAACATGTTCTGGTAGAGGATTCACAGAAACTAGTCTTCTTAAGATGAGTGAATGACAACTGTTTGGAAGCATTGGACCTCATGGCTAGTGGGGAAATATCCCAATATTCTTGGGATGACCTCAAGAAAATCTGTCTCAACTACTCTAGATCAACTGGGAAGAAAAGTAGAGGATATCGGTCAACAGTCATTAAAGGGAGTAGTTCGGGCATTTCTAAGGTGGAGATATCTAATTTGCTAGCAGATTTGAAGAAAGAAATCATTAACGATGTTGCTACGCATCTTGACACCATGATTGCGAAGAAGAAACATGCAGACGTTGAATTATAGTTAGATGAGTACTGTCCTCATTACCATAAACAAAAGAAAGACTACGGATGCAAGCTGGTGGCGAACCTAGAAAATCAACATTTTCCTATCGAGTACATGAAGATATAGAAGGAGATGACAAGAAAGTGTTCTTTGTTTCTCAACGTCGACCATGGGCTTCATGACAAGGTATGCCTTAGGACCCATTACAATTTTCAAATCCTTACAATAGTCAAAGAAAAAACCAAAGCTATCAGAATCCTTCTCAGTACTCTCAGCCAGCCTAGAATAACCAATGGCCTAACCAACAAAATAACCAATGGCCTAAAAATAAAAATAACCAATGGCCTAACCAAAAAAATAACCAGTGGCTCAACCAACAAAATCAATGGCAACCACCGCAAGAAATTTGGCAGCAGAATAACCAATAGAGGGGGCCTCCACAGTGGCATAACCAAAATCCTACTTTTCCACAACTACCACTGCCAGTCCCTCCTCTTGCAATAATGTCACCTCCTATAACCACTAGCCCTAATCCAAAGAAAACCCAATTTCTTGCTCAGCCACAACCAAATCCAAATAGAAAGTAACAACAGTAGCCAATGTATACCACTGATACACAGCAATACCCTGCCTACGCACTTGAGATATCTGATATCTGTTTGAGGTCTGATACTACTCTTACTGCACCCAAACATCCTATTATCACAGAAGTTGCAGACACTCTTGCAACATCAGCACCTCTTCCAGAGGCTACATTGCAAGATACCACCCAATCAACTCAAAAATCCAACAAAACTAATGTTGAAACCTCAATTAACCCTCCTTTTCTACAAATGCTCACCATAGAAAAGCTTATATCCCAAGAAGAAATGTTGTTTGAAATTATTGAGTAGCTAAAAAATATGCACATCCAAATCCCTCTATTTCAAGCTATCAAAGACATTCCTATTTATGGACAAGCTATTAAGGATGCATGCCTTAAAAATCCTGGATGGAAAAAGAAGGACCCTCAAACAGTTCATGTAATAGGGCAACTTGCGGATATCATGTTGGGCAAGGTAGTTATACCCAAGTATTTAGACCCTCAAAGTCTAGTAGTTGACTTGATAATTAATGGATAATCTGTTAAAAATGCTTTAGTTGATTTGGGAGCAGCCATAAATATAATGACCAAAGATACAATGCATAGACTAAGTATAGAGGGCTTGAGAACAACTCCAATAGTGTTACAACTTGCTGATAGTTCAACAGTCACTCCAGATGGTCTTATAGAAGATGTGGTAGTCACCTTAGACTCATGGGAATACCCTACTAATTTTCTCATCTTATCACCAAAAGTAAACTTTGTTGGCTATCTAGTCATCCTAGGGAGACCTTAGTTAGCCACCACTGATGCAAAAATTAGTTGTAGATTAGGAAGTATGACAATTTAAAATGGTTAGGAAATAAAAAAGCTAGCACTCTATCCCCCTGCCCAGCCTCAGCCAGACTTGAGAGATCCTATTTGGCCAGAACTAGGGGATGAGGAAGAAGAGGTCAACTTTGTTTCCCAGCTTATGATGATGCATAGACAATATTTTCTAAAAATGCAAGAGGAAGATGATGTAATATAGAGTATTCTTACAAATGAGTGTATAGTAGCAAAAGATGTTTTTGAAAGTTCTATTCTACAGCTATGTACCTATGAGGACTCTGTCTTTCCAGCAAGCCCTGAGATAATTAGCCAATTATTACCATGTGAAGTAGCTACAAGCCCAGTACCTGAGATGTCAATGGTAGAGATAACAACTACTGTGGAAATTTCCCCAGGTCACAATCTCCATGTAAACAAGTTGCCACCCCCACAATTGGCATTGTTAACAAAACTCTTGCATAAGAATGAGAAAGCCTTTGCTTGGGATTATGGATACATGTTAGGTTTGAACCCCAAACTCTGCACCCATAGGATCTACATTAATGATGGTAGCTTACCACTCTGTCAGCCACATAGAAGGATAAATCTAGCATTGAGAGAAATAGTCAAAAGTGAATTACAAAAATTACTAGATGCTGGTTTCATCTATCCAATATCTGATAGCAAGTGGGTATCACCTTTGGTCATTGTACCTAAGAAAGGAGGGAAATGATGAATATGTGTGGATTACAGAGAGTTGAATAACGCCACAAAGAAGTATCATTTTCCTTTACCCTTTATTGATCAAGTCCTAGACACTCGGGCTGGTAAGAAATATTTCTCCTTTCTAGATGGATACAGTGGTTACAACTAGATCAACATTACTCTAGAAGATCAGGAGAAGACTACATTCACATTCCCCTAGGTTACATATTCTTATTCTTTATTACCATTTGGCTTATGCAATGCACCAACTACTTTCCAGAGAGCAGTAATCAACATCTTTGCTGACATATCACATGATTGTATGGAGATATATATGGACGACTTGACTACATTTGGTGTCAACTTTGAGGAAGCCCTGAAGAATTTGGAAAGAGTACTAATCAAATGTCAGGAACACAACTTGTCTCTCAACAGTGAGAAATTCTTCATGATGATGCAAGAAGGCATAGTGCTGGGACATTTTATCTCCAAAGCTGGAATCTAGGTAGATCCTGTGAAAATAGAGGTAATTCTCACACTACCTATTCCTACAAAGCAAAAGGATGTTAGGTATTTTCTAAGACATGCTGGTTACTACAGGAGGTTTATCCAAAATTTTAGTCAAATAGCTAGTCCTATGTATAATTTTCTTACCAAAAAGGCCAAATTTCATTGGACAAAGGTATGTAATGAATCCTTCCTGTAGCTTAAGAAACTATTGACAACTGCACACATACTTAGGGGTCCTGACTAAACTTTGCCATTTCACATTCATACAAATGCTTCAGACTATGCAATAGGTGTTGTCCTAGGACAAAAGTCCAATAACCTAGAGAATGCAATTTACTACATTAGCAAGAGCCTCCATGGATGAGAGTTAAACTACATAGTGATTGAGAAAGAATTACTAGTAGTAGCTTATTCTTNAAACTATTGACAACTGCACACATACTTAGGGGTCCTGACTAAACTTTGCCATTTCACATTCATACAAATGCTTCAGACTATGCAATAGGTGTTTTCCTAGGACAAAAGTCCAATAACCTAGAGAATGCAATTTACTACATTAGCAAGAGCCTCCATGGATGAGAGTTAAACTACATAGTGATTGAGAAAGAATTACTAGTAGTAGCTTATTCTTTGAACGTCATTACATAACTGGCTAACCTATTTTTGTTCATACTGACCATGCAACAATAAAATATCTAATGAACAAACCTACCATTACAGGTAGGTTAGCAAGATGGCTTCTTCTTTTGCAGGAATTTGACATTACTATAGTTGACAAGCCTGACAAGGCAAATGTAGTAGCTGATTATCTATCCAAAATTCACCATGCTAAAGAAAATACTACTCTGATAGATGATGCATTTCTAGATGAGCATTTGTTTCATATCGCTGTCCAAAGTCCATGGTATGCTGACATAGCTAATTACTTTGCAGCTAACAAAATTCTAACACATTTTTCTTACAAGGATAGGGCACTACTTGTCGAGAAAAGATTTAATTTATCTTGGATTGATAACATACTATTTTACACTGGACCTAATCAAGTAATGAGAAGATGTGTGCGAGAAGATGAGACATATGAAATTATCCATGCCTGTCATAATGAACTGTGTAGGGGACACTTTTTAGCAAAAATGACAGCCCAACAGATTTTAACAACTGGATATTACTAGCCTACACTTCACAAGGATGCAACCAGCTACACAAGGAAATATGACAAATATCAGAGAATGGGCCGACCAACTAGATCAGATGAAATGCCCCTAAATTCATAGGTGGTAACTCCATTTGACAAATGGGGCATGGACTTCATTGGTCCAATAGACCCTCCATCCAATGGGAAGTCTTACATCCTATTGTGCACTGATTATTTGACCAAATGGGTCGAAGTAAAAGATATGAAACATGCCCGGGATCATAAGGTTGTAGAATTTTTGTATGATGAAATTTTCACCAAATATGGAGTATTGAGAGAACTTGTAATTGACCAAGGTACCCAATTCACTTCTAATATAATAATAGAGCCCATGAAAGAATATAATATCAGACATAGGAAGTCAAGCCCTTATCACCCTTAGGCCAATGGACAGGTTGAAGTTACAAATTGGGAAATAGAAGCCATCTTAACAAAAATAGTTCATTTGCATCACCGAGACTAGAGCAGCGAACTATCAAAA
>MU227631.1:105826-116090 GCA_018584345.1 Thuja plicata | reverse complement strand
CAAATTGGGAAATAGAAGCCATCTTAACAAAAATAGTTCATTTGCATCACCGAGACTAGAGCAGCGAACTATCAAAAGCCGTCTAGGCATATAGAACAACTTGGAAAACCACTAAAGTGTTCACTCCATTTGAGTTGTTATATGGAAAAGAAACCATGCTACCCATTGAATTTGAACACAAAACTTTGCGGACAACATTGGAGTTAAATATTGATCTTCCTGCAGCACAGAAAGAGCGATTGCTGCATCTCAATTCCATGGATGAAATGCACAAATCTGCCCTGGAGCAAACTAAAATAGTCTAGAAACAAAGGAAAAAGTGGCATGACTCACATATTAAGAACAAATAGTTTCAAGTTGGCGATTGGGCATTTCTATACAATTCAATATTCAAGGAAATACCAGGCAAGCTGCAGACAAGATGGCTGGGGCCATATGAAATAAACCATGTCTTCACAAATGGAGCCATCCAGTTGAGAAAAATTGATCCAATATATTTCATCTATTAGTCAATGGACATCAGCTAAAGTTGTATCACCAACCTCAAACAAAAGAAGACTTCCTGCAACAGTTTCGACAACAAATTTCAAATGAGCAACAGGTAACACTTCCTGCAGCAGAGGGTGCAAACCTTCTTCCCGCAGCTCTTCAATAGAATTCCATCAAGCATGTCCATAATAAAAACTTCATGTTTACATGAATTTAATTCCTCCATTCACTTCCCACTTCTTCTTTCCAACTCATCTTATTTCTCTATCTTCCCCCCACCCACCTTCCACGTCATCAAACTTTTCCTTTCTTTGCTTTCAATAAGAGTTGAGTACACTGACGCAAGCTGCTGCCAATTTTGTTCCACTCTTGCCACCTTCTTTTGGCACATGCAAAGATCAAATGAAAGGTACAATCTTTCAAATTTTTTCCATTTTTAGTGCATAGATTTTGATGATTATATCTAGTACTGCAATAAATATATCATTACGACATTAAGCTAGTTCCATTCCTCGTGCCAAGTATGCCAAGTGTGGACACTTTTCAATGTTTCGTATGGGGGAGGGGAGTGTATTAATTCTGAAAATGTCATTTCTATTTACTCCTAAAATATTTTATGTCACCTCAAATCTGTACTTCGCCTTTGTCAAATTAAAGTCCATTACTATATCGCACAACTGTCGTACCTTTATTCCCAAATTATCTCTGATTGTCAGACTTGTTGTGAATTATAATTAAGTTATGTGACAATCCGCAGTAAGAACTATAATTTCTCTTGTTAAAATACATCACCATTATTCATGATGAGGATAACAGAGGAATTCAGAAGGAAGCCCATAGTTTTTAAAAAATGAGTAGTCTGAAATTCAAGGAACAAGGCATTTATCTACTATAGAGAAGACAAATTGAAAATTGGCAAGCACAGATGGGAGGCCAGTTACAGAGACAAGAGCCAGTAGTACATGGTGTGTTACTTTCAGATGTTGAATCGGTAAGAAGGTTTAATGCATGTGGCTGGTTAGGTATTTCTTAAAGTTAACATAATTTGATGAGGACTCAACAACTGAATTTGCAAGTACATTCAAAGAAGGGCAAGAAACTGTATGGGGATTGACAATGGTTGCAACAGAGGAGAAGATAGAAAAAGTTACTAGATTACCAATGGTTTGAGAGCACTACCCTAATTTTCATGATGATAGATCAGCTAGGGCCTAGTTCACCCTACCAAGCGACCCTCAACTGGAGATTAACAAACAAGGGCACAAAAGAATGTCTATCGCTCTGTCGTATAATGAGTTGGCTACGCATATTATCAGGTATTTTACATGTGAAGGGATATTTTCCAATTTTCACGCACATAATTTTAAATTACTGAGTTATGTAAGGCATAATCTACCAATAAATGTCCCCAATTTCTTTTACAATATGCTATGCATTAGTGCCGAGGAGACCCAAAAAAGAAATGTCAATTATATCACCCACCATGCCCTAATTAAATTTTTAATAGAAAGATCTCTTAGGTATGCTTCTCCCATGGCATGGTCACAATTTTTCTAGCATAAAACCCTACAACCACATGTTAACCCTAATGTGCAATTTGGTCATGATGATGCAATACCAATTGACCCACCCGATGAGCAAGATACCCAGGGGCAGAAACTGAAAATCTGCAAGAAAGTATGCATTTACCTGCTCATGAGAGCAATATACCTACTTCTTCCCAAACCAAAGGAAAACAAAAATTAGAGGGAGAAACTTTCATTCCTGAAGCCAAGCCACAAACCCCTACTACTTCAAAGGGGAAGAAAAGAAAGTCAGTTCCTACAACAGCTACCCCTACAGCAGAGAAGCCGAAGAAGGTTATTAAGAAAAATGTNGTTGTAGAGATTGAAGAAACCCCTATGTGAAGAAGCCCTAGAATGAGAGGACAACTACCTAGAGTGTCCTCAGAAATCCAACTTTCTTCTCCTTTGCAATTGGATGAATAACCCAATGTACAAATCATTTTAGAGGACTCCCCAAATCAGTTTGCAGTTCCAGACTTTCCTCCACATTCAACAGAAACTTATGAAGCTAAACCAGATGTTTACCAAAATAGTCCCCAGGAAATCCATCAGGATATTCCAGATAGTAACGATGAGAGTGCCTTAGTAACCCATCAGTCAGCCTACACAAAAACTGCCTTAGTGCCCTCCAACAGAACTTGGTTAATAAGTTTCTTAGAATAGTCGTGGAAGGAACAAAGGAGGCAGAGTAACTAGGCAAAAGATTGTGGCCCAATCACCTTACAGATGCTTCTCTTTGGATTACATAATCAGTATGTTTTAACAACCACTTTATGGGGAGAAGAGAAAAAGAAACTGAAGAAAGTCATAACAGAGAAAGGGGATGAGGTTGTAGAATTGAAAGAGAAATTGGAAAAATAGAAACAAAAGATGGATCATGCCCTCAAATTGGCTGATCAAATATTTGCATGTAGACCACCTCCTAGGGTTTATACCATCTGTTTGAAATAACAGTTCCTCTTGTTCCAACTAAAGATGACCATTAAAGATATAGACTCTGAGTTCAAGTCAGCCCAAGAATTTTATGGCCTTTACCAGACCCTTCCCTCATGGCAGGAAAATCTACTTTGTGAACTATACATGCATAACTTCTTCATTCCAGCAGAGACAGAGTGGAACCCTTTACTTTATATAGGAGATGTACACCTAAGGGCATTAATGTCATGGATGCACAATGAAGCCAACTATGATAGATAGCTAAAAAACTATAGGGAATAGGAGAAAATAGATCCATTACCATTAAGAGCAGAGAGCAGCAAGCCATATATACTCCTTAGAGATTGGATCAATTTGACATATGGAAAAATTAAGGAGGAAACCAGGGATAAATTTTTTGGGATCCGAACAGAGGTATATGCAGAGTATGATGGTTTGTTTTACTTCATCTTTCAGAGAGACCTGGCTCATGCCAGAAGAAAATGGGGTAGGTTATCTGAAGCATTGAAGAAATATGAACCACATAGTCCTATCAACCTCCAAGAAGCTATTCAAAGAGCACCAAAATACATGCAACTGGGAAGGCAAATTAGATAGGAAATCTGGTGTCCACTCACCATGCAGCCACCAATGCTCCTTTGGCCCTTGTATGACATCAATACTGACAGACTTGACTAAATGAAGGAGGATCACAGAGTGGATGTCTGGGAGAAGACAAGGGGGTTTTACTATACTTTCAAGAGCCAAAGGCAAGGGAGGATAGAGGTTGGAGATTTCAAAGAAACTACCAGAAGATGTAATGCTTGAGGACAAGCATTCAACTTACCAAGGGGAATATGATGAGACCATTTACTGTCTCTATTATATTAATATTTATACTCTATTTTTAAGTATTACAAGAACAATCATGGACTTATAATCAGTTGAACTTATGTCAAAGTATAGATAGAACCATTAAACCTATGGGTAGAATAGATATGTCATATTGTGCCAATATTTTATATATGTTGTAGTATTTCATATAATAATCAGAATGTGTGTTCTAATATCTAGATCAATTTGATTAACCTACTTGCATGAATATATTTGCATGATAACTAACCTGCCAGGAAATAGGAGCCGCTTGGGAGTGGTCGTCACCATTCAAAGAGAATGATAAAGACCAGCTGCAAGTGGATAACCATCATGGCATCATAAGACATGGCTACTACAAATGAGGAGCCACTATTTCAAAAATGCATGAATGAAGCACTGCTATATTCCTTCTACACTTCCAACATGTTGACTCGGTCTCCTAGACTTCATTGCATATGTCGTGGGCTATTATGTTTCCTATTTTTTCTCTTTGGCGTAGTGTCAGGTAGATGGTTCCTTTTCTATTTTAGAATAATGAAGTCAATCCTCTATTTATAGGGAGGAGACTGTTATTTTGTAAGCTCTTAGAGATTTTGGAATACAATGTTCTGATTATATCTTGCACAACAAGTTCATTTTCAGTTTTACGTACCATTCTCATGTAATCAGTTCTTGGAATATAATGAAGTAACTTTTGGTTTATATTCTATGTTCATAGATTAGTAGAAGCTGACCAAGGGGTCCCACTTGGGAGGTAGATTAGAGTAGAAGTAGAATATATTTACTTCCTACATTTCCAACATTATAGATAGAAGATTATAGTTTCTTCCTATAGCATTATACTTTGTGAATGTTCCTGTAGCACCTGCAAGGATAGTTATAGTGAATGCTCTAGGTTGAAAGAATAGGCTTAAGTAGAGTTTGCAATTTGTAGCATTCATTTCAGTAAGGAGTAGGTGTGTTTCCTTTCCTGCAGCCCTAGTATAGATTCCTTTCATGTATTTTACTTTCCTGCAGCATAGGTAGAGTGACTCTTTAAGGAACTTAGTGCACATAGTGTGCCATACTATTTCAAGTATATGTCCCTGGGTTGACAAACTAAATGCAATTCATAGTGGGAGAATTTATCCTTAGATTGAATAAACTATTCCTAAGAGAGGCTTTGGGCATGATTACTAAGCATCTATTGTGAGGTGGTTCAAGTCCTCTAGTTCTCTTCTGCTTTCATTATCATTCTTTTCTACAAATTCATCTATTTTCACATTTGCACTTTCAATGATCTTGTTAGATGAATTGTTAAGACATTTATAAGCCTTTTTTTTTGGTTGAATACCCTAGAAAGATACCTTCTTCACTTTTGGAGTCAATTTTTCCATTTCTATCATCTTTCAAAATATAACATTGACCACCAAAGATTTTGAAGTAACTTACATTGGGTTTATGAACATACCAAATCTCATAGGGTATCTTCTTTGTGTCCTTCTTCAATTGTACTCTGTTTAATGTGTAGATAGAAATAATGACATCTTCCCTCTAGAAATTTTGAGTGATGCTATTCTCAATCATCAATGTTCTTGCACAGTCAACAATTGATCTGTTTCTCCTTTCACCAATTCCATTTTGCTGTGGTGTTCTCGGTGCAGAAACTTGCCTTTTAATTCCATTCTCATTGCAATAGTTAGTGAATTCATCTAAAGTAAATTCCCCTCCTTTATCTAACCTTAAGCATTTCAATTTATTTTCACTTTGTTTTTCTACCATAGCCTTATACCATTTAAAGATTTTGAATGCTTCTGATTTATCTTTTAAAAACATAACTGTCATCATTCTAGAATAATCATCAACAAAGAGAATAAAATACCTATCTCCATAGTAACTCTTTGTCCTCATGCGTCCACATAGATCTGTATGGACTAATTATAGAATTGCATTAGATGTATGGGTTTTACTCTTGAAACTAGACTTTGTCATCTTACCTTTTTGACAATTCTTGCACATCATATGCTTGGACTTAATCATGCTCGGTAAGCCTCTGACATTACTTTTGTTGCTTATATTTATTATGTTGTAAAAATTCACATGACACAATCTTTTGTGCCACAACCATATGTCTTCATTTCTAGCCATTAAACAAGTGGTGTTAATGTCATCAAGATAGAAAAGGTTACCTTTTGTCTGCTCACCGGTTTTGATCAACCTTCCTGATTCATTGAAGATCTTTGCCTTCTTATTTTCAAATGCCACTTGGTGACCTATATTATTCAGCTACGAAACACTTAACAGATTATAATTCAATTCTTTTACCCAGTAAGCATTTTCATATTTGATCAGCTTATTCAACATTATAGTTCCTTTACCTTAAAGTGGACAAGGTGTATCATTTCCCATTCTTACTAAACCACCATTATAGTATTCAAAAGTCTCAAACTTTTGTTTATCACCAGTCATATGGTGAGTGCAACCACTATCTATGATCCAGAGATCATTATTACTAACCTTAGATATGAGTGCAGTTTCTACATACCTCTCTTCTTCTTCGTTTGAATCATCCTTCATGGCTAAAAATACCATCTCAATGTCTTCTTCTGATTCAGTGTCAGTGTCAACATCTCTATTCCCAACTAGGTAACAAGATTTCTTCCCTTTGTCCTTGTAGTCTCGAGTATCTCTTTTGTCAAATTTTTGGTTGCTTCGGTAATCTCTATTATCACTTCTATAAAACTTATTCTCATATGATCTATCATTACTTCTATCATCTTTTCTTCTATTTGGACATCTTGCAGCAAAGTTTCCAACCTCTTTACAATTGAAACATACAAGTGGCAATTTACCTTTGTATCTACATTTGCCTCTCTACAATCTTCTTTACATTAGTGCTTCAATCTCATCAAGTCCTTGATCCTCATTATCACTTATACTATCATTTCTAATAGCATGTCTTTGAATTGAATTACTTATCTTTAAAGAAGATTTGAATGCAGATTCTATAGGTGGTAAGACACTATTATCAAAGTTATTCATCTCAAATAAAACCAGTCTACCAATCAGACTATCTAGAGTATCTGTATTATTTGCAACTGCTCTCATTTCTTGAATAATAAAAACTCTAATAGCATACACATGCAGTAAGGTTCTTAAGATTTTACTTACCACTATCTCCTCTTCAAGTACACATCCAACTCCTTGGATAGCATTGACTACCTCTTTGATTCTGCAGCTATACTGAGTGATATTTTCTCCTTCTTTCACCCTTAGGTCATCAAACCTCCCTCTTAGGATTTTTGCCTTGGCTCTTAGTACATTAGCATCTCCTCCATGTACCAGCCTCAACTTATCCCACATTTTCTTTGCAGAGGTGCATCTTTTGACATATTCAAACTCAACATCAGAGAGTGATGAGGCAAGTTCTATCATCATGCAATTATGCTCATGCTTTTCTCTTAATTTCTCAAGAGTGTGAGCTCCTGTAGGTAACACATATTCAGTATCAAAGTGTTGAGTAACATCATTACCAATATCTGATAGGTGGAGTCTTATTCTACTTTGCCATGATGCAAAGTTGTCTTTATTCAACTTGGGCACATCTCGTCTATTCATCTTGTGATTTTTTTCTTGAGCTGTTAAACTCCCTTTCTAAGAACACAAGCTCTGATACCAATTGTTAGTAATAACTGAGAGGGGGGGGGGGGTGAATTAGTGGCCTAAAAAATATTTCAATTAATCAACCCAAAAACTTAGTACCAAAATATTAAGCCTCTAGTTATCTTCAGTCCTATAAGATGAATGCCTTCAAATATACTTATCAAATTACTACTGCTCGGAATGATTTGTTAAACCTTATTCTGTATGTTTACTGAATAGTAGTCTTTCAATTTACCAAAAATAGTAAATTACTTAGAGTATACCAATCAATCCAAATTATCTATGTGTAATGTAAAACACGAAAGTAATGAATCATAAACACATTGACACATGGATTTTTAATGTGGAAACCCTGTTAAGGGTAAAACCACTTGGGAATGGTAACCCAAAATTTTCACTCTTCTGAAGTGAGCTCGGTGAAGAGCCAACCCTGTTAAAGGTTACAAACACACTAGTAGGTGTGACCTTGTTAGAGGATTTAAAAGATTAGTTTGTCACTTGATATTGGGTATTTCTATGCTACCTTCCTTGTCCAAACTCTTGTGGTTTGTCAAATGGCATATGGCATCTCATGCTATCTTCATGAAATTTTTTTTTGATACTCCTTGGGATGTATCTCAATATAGAAAGGATATTTAAATCCTTCTCAGTTAAGAGACTTTATGAATCAATGGTTAAACTAAAATAGTATGATCTGTTCACATATACAACTTATACTCACAAATTTTTAGATCTATTGTAAGCTCATAAAACCAATCTTATCATTATATCTTTTAAATACCTTTGCTCCACTTTTGTTCTGCTTGGTGATGTTGTGCTCTTTTGCTCGGTGTCTACACAAATCTTTAGCTCTTTCCTCATATTGATTTATCAGGACTCTATGAAGTTGTTCTTCATTAGTTTCTCTCCAGCATCCTCTTTTTCATTCACTCCCCTTAATTCGTAATGAATTAAGTTGTCTCTTTATAGACATGATATCACCGTTTTGAGGTTCTTGATTTTTATTGATCTTGGCATGATCTGCAATCTTAGCCAATCTGATTTAAAGAAAAAACTCCTATTTTATCTCGTAGAAATCTTCTTGCCAATTGGAAAAAATAGCTTTAAATCCTTTACTTATCTCTGGCTTTATCTTGTCGATGAAAACAATGATAACTACCAGTTAAGTCTATATTTAGCTCTACCAGCTAGATATTTTGTCATTTCTGAACTCCAATTAATTTTGGTGTTTTAAATTTTTGATAGCTTTGGTCAACACTTCAATTCTCCTTGGGCTTCTCCCTTGGGGTTGTCTGTCCATCGGGTTTGTCTGTCCTTTGGGCTTGTCTGCAAAGTTTTGATCACCAGTTAACACTGTAGTTTTGGCCATCGATAATGCTTGTGATTTTTCTTGTTGGTAATTCTCATTGGATTATTTTCTCAGGCATGACTGTAACTTAACTTTCGGTGATCTCTATCCATCGGGTTCCACTAGCTGTCGGTGTTTGGAGTCACATAGTGAATGCTTATCTTTTATGCATTACTGAAAGCATAATCTTTATCTCTCTGATTATCTGAAGTCTTTGACACTTTGATTATAACCAATTAGATTATATCAAGTTGACATCAATGAAAATACAATCCATTAACTGATTTAATGTCTTGCATTATCATTCTTCATTTCAGTGATCAACTTAACATCTTCAAACATTTGATCAGTTACATGTCATCAAATACTAACGCTAAACTTGACTGAAAATAGGTTAGTATGAAGCTGCTAGGAGCTTAATAAAGATCTGAGAATATGTAGACATAAGATATCCAGCTTGTGAGAACCGAAGCCTTCCATCCAATAGTCCCAACTTAGTCAAGGAAAACTGCCATGCCCTTAGTCTTTTGATGGTGAAGTCATTTTACTGCTTTTTAAGAAAGATTTGAATGATTTAAGTGTGATCATGCCCCCTCAGGAATGAAATTGAAGGAAAAAAAAGAATAAAATCCCTCTTTAGAATGATATATCACTTGAACTGATCGATTGGATCAAGAAAGAATCAATTATAAGAAATGAAGAAGCAAAGGTGTGTTAAGAGAAAACAAAATTTTACCAAGTTAATAACATTAAAATGTGAGTTCTGAGTCTGATAAAATGATGTATGACCAAGATTTTGATGAAAATGTGTTGTTTGATGATAGAGAACCTGGAAAAGTGATTGCGTAAATCCTGCCAATCATTTTCAAAACATGTATAACAATTGTGCATTTTTGGGAATTTGTCGCAAAATGTGTACTGTGCTATTGAAAACATCATTTGCGCATTCTATTTCATTCCCGATAGATCAGAAAGGAACAAAATTGAATTTTGATAGTCTAGGAGGAGTTTTGGAGCTCCTAAATAGCTCAAAAAGTTCAATATATATCCCAAAATTCACTTTTTACCCATTCATTTTCACTTTTATCTTTAGTAAATTTAGAGCTCTACATAGAAGATGGTGGTCCCCGTGGAGAAACATCGATTTGAGCTCTCCCATCGACATCAATACCCGACCAATTATGCACCGCCAGTGAGTACCTCAAAACCTACCTTTCCATGTTTTCTGTTTGTTATTTTGTCCATTTTTGCACTAGTTATAGGGCTTTTAATTCTGCGTTGCACCCTGTATATGGGATTGCATCCGATTGATCCCGCGTTGCATTTTGTTTTTCCCAAATATCCTGTGTCACATCTTGTAATTTATGGATCACACCCTATTTTCTATTTTTGCATCACATAGGGTAATTTTTGGTTGAGCTTTGAAGTT
>MU227631.1:72927-105479 GCA_018584345.1 Thuja plicata | reverse complement strand
AAGATCTGGAGCTACAGATCATAGATCAAGTAGGATTAGATTCTCTTATAGATTTACCCGATATCAGGGTGAATCAGGGGTTGTTGATTGCGCTTGCCAAGAGATGGCATTTGGAGAACAACACCTTTCATATCCTAACTAGTGAGATGATAGTCACACTTGAGGATGTGTGGCATATCTTATGGATTCCAGTGATGGGTCAGGAGGTACAGCTTGAGTCCTATTCTGCTACAGCTATTGCATTGACACAACAATTCTTCAGAGATCAGACCATAGTACGGTGATATTTGACCTGGGATTATATGTGTGATCATTACGATCGGCTACCTATATATTTAGCTAGTTTGAGTGGAGACATCCTCATGCCTGATAGGGGACAACATGGATATATGTGTGGCTGGGTAGATATGCTTGAGAAGATGATTGGAGCATCTTGCAGATTCACCTGGGGTAGCTGTATATTAGCCCATATATATAGAGAGCTTCATGAGATTGTCTATCAGTATTCCCGCAACATGATTGTAGGGATTTTAGTTTTATAGATCTAGGCCTGGGAGCATATCCTAGTGACATGTCCTATTGTTAACAGGCAGTGAGAATTACAACAACCTTATATATATATGTACTCTGAATTGATTCAACAATGCCATTTGGGAAAGGTAGACTACTGGCGCCAATTATTTGATGATATGACTGTGGTGATCTGGTGACCATACCTTGATTGTTAGGAGTGGGCCACTGATAGGTGATAGATGTCATATTTATTTTAGAGTAGGTACCTGATTGGGCGGACCTACTACATTGTAGAGTAGTTTCTGGTGACACGTGTGTTGAGACAGTATGACCGAGTACAGGGCATATGTCAGGATATGATAGTATATGCTCAGATCTGTGATGAGGAGCCACTATGGGGAGCTCAATTGGTATATGAGATCACATAGTAGCCTATTAGTCAGATGGTTGTAGTAGGGTGGGACCTTATTCTAGAGGTGATAGATGTAGGTTGTTCCGATGGGTATCTCACCTATATGCTATAGTATCGATTCCCGAGACTCAAAACTCTTGATGAGGCCATTCCTCNTATAGAGGATCCCTTAGATTATGATCCCATAGATGATAGACTAGTCAAAGGTAGAGGAAGAGTCCAGAGAGACCAGAGAGTTGGAGGGAGAGACAGAGGGAGAGATGGTAGGCGCCCACCTCTGAATGATGGAGATGATGGTGGGGATGATAGGGGTGGTGGTGTAGTGGGTGCCAATGACAATGAATAGGGAAAACAAAATCATTTTAGGTTTGTGCCTCCATGGAGAGATCCTAGTCCATTACTTACTAGGGACGAGTAGAGACCCACAAGACAGGGACCCAGTGGAGGAGGTGGACCTCTAGGATAGGATACAACTAGGGACACAGGTAGAGGATCTGGCAGGGATGTTGATGCTTTATCTCAGTGTTAGAAGGAGCGTGAGTGGCTCAAGGCTAGGATCACCACTTTAGAGGCTTTACTGGCTGATAAAGATAGCCAGCTTGAGCGATTGAGAGAAGAGAGAGATACACAGGCCCGTGCAACGATACACTAGGTTCAGAGAGATGCATACTATTTTGGATAGTATTATGCTATAGTTTTAGAGGGAAAAAGAGCTCCTTCTTATTATCATATAGCACAGTAGTCTAAGGGGGCAATGGCTCCTCCAGATCCCTTTATACCACCACCTCATCATCCTCTAGATCAGGGAGAGGGTAACAGTCAAACCTGATTTTGTACTTCTGATATTTTGAGGCATTTTGTATATATCAATCCTGTATTGATCATCCATTGTACTACATATTTTTATACATGTATATCTATTTCACACTGATATTCTGATACTCTATTGTACATTTTTAATCTATTCCATCATTGATATATTTGAGATAGTGGTTCCTGATCTTGATATGTTCATGGGTACTCTTTTCTTGGATAGATGTTTAGATTGATGCACATGTGATTATGTTCTTGGTCTCTTGATGAGTTAGATTAGATTCATGTGATGATATCATTTATGCTCGTGTGATTTATTACTGATATAAAATGTGTTTCAAATGATTCTAAGTGAATATGCCAATGTATATTTTTTTGAAATTTTATTTATGCAAATATATGTATGGATGCACTTAGGATGTAAAAGTAAATGCAATGTGTGAATGCTTTGTTTTTGTATTTTTATTTCTCATTTATGAATGTAGAATGTATGCCATGGATATGAAATGACATTGTGATATCAGTAATATAGATTATGTAGTTAACTTGGATTTTGGATGAACCAGGAAATCATTTTGAGCTCAAGTCCTTCTGTTGTTCTGCAAAAATAAATCATGCAATTTCTAAATGCATCTACATGTAGAATCTTAGGACTGTCACTGATTTGTATACATTGTAGCATTTTTATCATCATTGGGCATTTTTGTAATAGACATCACCTGATAGTACAACTGTCACTAATACCCACTAGTATCATGAAAGAATGAATAATATATGTATTGGATGTAATGTCAGAAATAAACATAAGCATCAAGGCATAAAGGCCAGGATGTCAAGTTAGTTATCTCCTTTTTATTTTAAGAATCATGTTCTATTCAAGTGTAATGTAAGATATGTGACACGCAATGACCTTTAATATTCATATCCTTGGGTTCATAATGTATAATACACCTTACTAGGAATCTGATTTAAAAACAAATAAGGAAATTGATTAAACCTCACCGTAGTTTACGCATAACTAGGATCGAGATATATGCGGCTATCCATTCATGTTGGCAGATCTTACCATAAAAATCCAAGTTAGGTGAAAGTTATAGGATCATTGAAACAATCACCATACGCAAAAAACCAAGAAAATGTTATGCCCCCTATCCTTGTGACTCTTTGTCTTTGAAATAGACGTCATGGAGTAACTCATAAGACATAAAAATCACCAATTGATAATAAATCAAAGGAAAATTCATTTCCACTTAGATGCCCCTAGTTTGAAACATCACAAGAACATAAAAGGGTCATAATCAAGCCAAGATCAGTCTATGTGTTTAAGTAGTATTGAGAAATACTATAGATTCATTTGTCAGGCACAATAGAGTTTCATCAATCATAATGTGGAATCAAGCAATGTGTTTGTCATGTTTGAATATATGGAATTAACTTTGTTAGAAATTGCAATCCAATGTAGTGTTTAGGAACACTGGTTGATTAAAGTATTGGAAAACACTAGTGCATTTAAAGTGTTTGATTAAAGTGTTGATAAACACTAGTATGATGGCTATTACAGGTAGGTGGTGTTGAAGAAACACCTTTATTTGTGATAGGGAAATTTTGATGCAAGTATTGAGAAATACTATTTTGAAAGGAAAACCATCCTAGACCAAAAACTAGGACAACCTAGCAGATGCAAACTGAACATGCTAGCGAAAATGCCCCCAGTGCAGAATGACTATTCCTAAGGCGCAAATGCAGACAAATCCTAGGCAAGGATAGGACATTTTAAAGGAATCAGAGTCAACCAATAGCACAGGGGAAATCATGAAGGCTTATTATCATTAATGTATTTATAGATAGAGCACAAAGTATGAGTGACCCATGCTTGTCAGGTTTTCACCACTCAGAAAATATTTTTACTTTTTTGCTACCAAGACGCCTATTTGTTAGGTTTTTGCCAAGGTACTTTTCTCTTTTTAAATTTTTTTGTTCTTTTTGTTCTTTTTTTTTTGTTAGTATCAACGCACCTATTTTCAAGGTTTTCACCAAGGATACCCTTTTTTTAGGACTTTTTCCACTGTTTTTGGATTTCTTTAGGATCAATTTTTTTTTTTGTATTTTTTGAGAACTTTTCATTGCACAGGCTCTATCATCCAGATGTTAAGCATAGAACCGCTTCAAGTGTAGAGTATTAATGGGATTAAGAAGAACATCTCCCTCAGGTGTAGCTAACTGATATGCTCCATTCCTAAAATTTGCAGTAATGATATAAGGTTCCAGCTAGTTGGGTTCAAACTTTCCTTTTTGTTCTCTATTCGGTTGGTTTTAGGATTCTCTTTTAGAATGAGATCCCCCACTTGAAATTGTCATTGTTTGACCTTTTTGTTGTACCCTTTTTACATTCATTTTTTATACACTTTGAGATGATTGAATTCTTGTTGTCTGTGCTCATCAAGTAGTTCCAGTGCATTAATCCTATCTATGCGGTATTTTTCATCTGTAACAAGACCTTGGAGAGATACCTGCAAAGATGGAATTTATACTTCAATAGGAAACACTGCTCCTACACCATATAATAGATCAAATGGCATGGCTCCAGTTGGTGTTCTAATACTTGTTTTGTAGGCCCATAGTGCCATATTTAGTTACAAATGGCAGTCTCTGCCAGACTTACTCACAGTTCTGTGTAAGATTTTAAGAATGTTCTTGTTTGATGACTCAACTTTTCCATTACCTTGAGGATAATAGATTGAAGAACAATGCTGAGTGATATAAAACTATGTGCAAAGGTCTTTGATGTATTGGTTTTTAAACTAACCCCCATTGTCTATTAAAATAGAAGAGAGTATCCCATACCTACAAATAATGTAGTTTAAGATGAACATAGCCACCTGTTTTCCAGTGGCTTTGATTAGCAGCACGGCTTCGACCCACTTAGTGAAATACTCAGTGGCCATAATGATGTACTTGTTTCCACTTGAAGAATTAGGATAAATTTGTCCAACCAAAACAAAGGCCCATTTCTAAAATGGCCAATGTGTTATAAATGGTATGAGTTCTCTAGTAGCAACATGGATGATATTTCCATGTGTTTGACATTTGTGACATGTTTTTGAAAATAAAACATCTTTTTCCATTGTGGGTCAGTAATAGCCAACTCTTAGTAGTTTTTTAGCTAATGAAAAGTCATTTGAGTGTGATCCACATACACCTTCATGAACCTCTCTTAATGCGTGATCTGACTCTTCTTGTTCTAAACACCTAAGAAGTGTACCATCAAGACCTCATCTATATAAGTTATTAGTAATGGGGACATAACATGATGCTGTCCTAATTAAGGATTGTTTTTCATTCCTTGATAGGCCATTAGGTATAGTTTGGTCGGTAAGATAGGTAATGATTTTGGCATATCGGGATTGGTCATAGGTGTTTAAAGCACAAATCACTTGGGATTTAGGTGTATCAAAAGATGGATAGGATAGTTCTTCCACCAAGAAGTCATAGCAGAATTGATGTTCTTCCAGTTGTAACATGGATGCCGGTGTAGCCATAGCATCTGCAACTTTGTTTTCAATTCTGGGAATTTGTTAGAATGTGACGAAGAGAAATTACTTTTTCAAGTCTTCAACCAGTTGTTTATAAGGCATTAATTTATTATCTTTGGTTTGATAATCTCCATTTACTTGATTAATAATCTACAAAGAGTCAGCATACATGTGTAACTCTATGATCTTCCATTCCATAGCTAGCTTAAGACCATTTACCAATGCTTCATATTCATAAATGTTATTTGTGCATGGAAACATTAGTTTGTATGCTTTAGGTACCTTGTAGCCTGAAGGAGTTATGAATAGAACCTCTGCTCCAGATCCTTCCTGTGTGTAAGAGCCATCAAAATACATCTTCCATGGATATTTGGTTAAATGCATGATTTTTTCATTAGAAAATTCAATTATCAAAGGTGTGTCATCTTGCAAGGGTGAATCAACTAATTGATCTATGAGGACTTGTCCTTTAATATCCCCTTCGTCCACATACTTAATATCAAATTCGCTTAGAATCAAGACCCACTTTTCTAGCCTTCCTATTAATGTTATTTTTCTTAAGAAATATTTAAGAGGATCTATCTTTGCAATAAGATTTATTGTATGGGACAACATATAGTGTCTCAAATTCTATGATGTGAAGACAACTGCTAAGTAGTATTTTTCAATTATATTGTAATTGAGTTCATAAGACACCAGGGTCCTGCTGATATAGTAGATTGCTCTTTCCTTTTTGTTTTCATCCTCTTGTGCTAGAAATACTCCTAGCAATGTAGCTGAAGCTGAGATATATAGGAGTAATGGATTTCCATGAATAGGTGCCATGAGAATGGGAGGATTAGCCAAGTAATCCTTTAATTGTTTGAAGTTGTTTTCATAATGCTCGTTTCATTTGAAGGTAACACCTTTATGTAGTAGTTTAGTAAAAGGTTGTTCTCTGTCTGTTAGTTGTGATATAAATCTCCTGATGGATTGGAGTCTTCCTTGCAGCATCCTCATTTGACTAATGTTGCGTGGAGGTGACATTTCTAGTATAGCTTTTACTTTTTCAGGGTCCACCTCAATTCCTTTTGCTGATACAATAAACCCTAGGAGCTTTCCTGTTTGGACTCCAAAAGCATATTATTTTGGATTAAGCCTGAGTTGAAATTGTTCCATGTGATCTAGTATCTTTCTTAGGTCTTCAATATGAGTATTCCTTGTTTTTGAATTGGCTAAGGTATCATCCTCATAGTCCTCCATGTTCTTGTGTATCATATCATGGAAGATGGTTGTCATAGCTCTTTGGTATGTAGCGCCAACATTCTTTAATCCAAATGGCATGACGTTCTAGCAAAATTCTCCCCATGCGCATGTGAATGTTGTCTTCTTTTGGTCCTTAGGAGAAATCTTAATCTAGTTATAGCCTGAGAATCCATCCATGAGTGAGTACATATGATAGCTTTTTGTTAGATCTATAATCATATCAATGTTCGGCAGTGGAAAATCATCTTTAGGACATGCTTTGTTTAAGTCTCTAAAGTATGTGCAAATCTTGATAGATTTATCTATTTTAGATACTGGTACCACATTAGAAATCCATCCCGCATAAGCGACGACTCTTATGAATCCAACTTTCAATAGTTTTATAGCTCTACTTTCACTAGTAATGCAACATGAGGATGCATCTTTCTTAATTTTTGTTTTACAACTTTGATCCCAGGAAATATAGATAAATGATGCATTATTAATCTAGGATCAAGTCCATGCATATCAGTGTAAGACCATGCAAATTTGATAATTTTCTCTTTCAAGATCCCAATGAATTATATCTTTTTTGCTTCTGATAAGGATTTTGCCAGGTGAACAAATTGAGGAGCTTCTGTTGTTCCCAAGTTAACCGGTTGTGTAGGTTCTATCAAAACTAAATATCTTTCTTGAAAGTGCTTAGGGAGGATATCAAGAATCTCATCATTTGTTGTCTCTATGAGGTTTTCACCATCAGATACATCTTTTATTTTTACTTTTTTAGAATCTAATACTGCCACAAATTGGTTTTCACCATCAGTTCTTTTTTTCTTTTTATTTTTCAATTTGTGACTAAGAAACTTGATATCCTCCTCTATCATGTTCATGCTCCTTGCATTGGTGGAAGAAGGGCAAGGTTCACAAGCATTTAGGCAACAAGCCAAAGTGTAGTCATTGGAAAATTTCATTACAGGAGTAGGATCTAAATTAGTCCAATCAATTAGGTTAGGGTTTATCAAGGATAATGATTCAGAGTTTGGTAAGGACAAAATCACTTCAGGGTCAAAACTATTAATTGACAAGACATGTTTTGTTAAGTAAACTTATACATCTTTTAGATCATCAAGAGCCAGATCATCATTAAAAGGGTCGTTCTTAGTAATATGCGGACCTAACTATAGTGACTCATCAGTTGAGATTTCTTATTCTTCTCTCATCAAAAGGGAACTCATAGTTTGTATCCTTTGAATGTCCTCTAGACCTAGTAAAACACCAGTATCACCATAAAAAATTTGAGGCAGTGGTATCTCATCTGATTCTAGAACAACAATAGTGTTAGGGGAAGTGTTAGAATTCTCTCCTCTTTCCAATAGAAATACAAATTTTTGAATCACATCTACCTCAATTTCCATGGTAGCATCAGACAAGACATCCCATTTATAATCATGTGAGTATGTTATTTCATCATCTGATCTATTTAGAAACTCAGCAATAGTTACCTGATGTACCCTATTAGCCACTTGTAGGTCAAAGTGAGGTAAATCTAGGACATGTGAAATTGTGACCAACTGCCCCCAGTTAGGATGTAAATATTGTTGTTGGGGTCTTTCTTCAGGAGTTTCTTCTATCAGGGGGACTTCTGGAGAGTCTTCTATTGTTTCCTCTACTTCTTGGATAGTAGCTTGTGGTGATAAAGGAACATGAGTCTCTTTTTGTGCTATAAAAGTAGGTACATATCTTTCTCCTTGATATTCGGGATACTCTGTACCAATATGCAATAATCTCTCATAGGTCCATGGCTCTAATGTTGTTTTTTCTTCTTCATCATCACTTCCTTCATCAAAGATTGGACCATCTTTTCAAGTAGGGTTTTTAGAGTTGTTATTGAAACCTATTCTTGTTTTGTCTTTGGTGTTTCTAAATTCCATGTGTATAGGTTCAACAAGTCCTTTTCCTTTATCTCCTAAAGGTCCATTACCTTTATATCCCATTTGTTTGAGAAGGTCATATCCTTTACCATGCTTTTATGGGGATATCTCTACATGTTTTAAATCATTTTCTTTTGGTTCTCCTTTGTAGAGCCAAGCCAAGACTAATCTATCTTCTTTTTTATCCTCTTAAGAAGTAGAGGCTCTAACCATACCAGTTTCCTTATGAATGTCTTGTTCTTTTGATGCTGTAGGTGTGAAAGATGAGGAAGGTTTCCCATAAGATCTTGGAGATACATGAAGTTCTGTCAATGATGGGGTCATGTCTAGATTGTATTCTCCCATACTAGTTTCTTCAAGTTTTAGTGTCTTTCCAAAGCTTCTCATCACCATGTCTTTAGACATTTTAGGTACATATTATTTTGGGACTTCCTTGTTATGAGGAACCATACTATCTGCTTTTACATTATTGCAAGTATAGCTTGTATCTATAGGAATTGTTACTTCCACCCCATTATGTGGGAATTTGATGCATTGGTGGTAAGTAGATGGTACTGCTTGCATTTCATGTATCCAACATCTCCCTAGTAAAATGTTATAGGCTAATGGTAGATCAAGAACTTGATAGATCACATTTTGTTCAATTGGTCCTATTCTGATTGGTAGAACAATGAGTCCTTTGGTTGATCTTTCTTCTTCATCATAAGATTTGATAGTTATCTTACTCCTTGAGTCAATGGTTTGTTCTGAAAGTCCCAACTTCATTATTAGATTGAGAGTGCATATGTTCAACCTGTGCCTCCATCTATCAATACACATCTGACATGGGATTTGTGAATCAATACTTCAATGTGTAAGGGTTGGTTATGTGGATGTGTCAATGATTTGTCATCTTCTTCTGAAAAAGATAGGTAATGTGGAGCTGAGATATGATTAAAAATTGCCTGGAATTTGTCTACATCAATATATTTTAGAACATTTGCAGAGTTTAGGGCTTGTTCAAGAACTTCCCTATGCATTGAAGAGATCTTTAGTAGCTCAAATATAGAAATTTGAGCTGAGGTTCTTTGTAGTTGATCTACCAAGTTATAATTTGTAGATGGGATCATAACTGTTTGTCTTGCTGCTGCTAGTTTGGGAATTGTGACAATATGTATTTTGGAAGATGTTGCTTTTTTAGATGAGGATTGTGCTCCTCTGATCGTGACTTGTGCTTGACTTTGAGTCACCGCGTTTAATTGTATTGACGTGTCTTTAGGACCTTTAATAGTGATCACATTGATTGATTCACTTTTAATGTCTAACATGTTGATCACATTATTTTTATTGGAGTAGGTGTAATTTACTTCATTTCCTTTTCCTTTAGAAGCTTCCCATTTTTCGTGGACGCCAAAAATGTGTGTGTTATTTTGTGGATCTGTTAGCTACAACACAACACTTAAATATGTCATTGCCTTAGTGAAATAAACATCTAAATCAAAGGAAAAGCATACATTTATCACCAAAATTGACATATTGTTCCCTATCTAAGAATAATTTGAATAATGCTATAATTTGCCCTCAGATTATGCATTAATCAGTGACACATTCATGCTTAGAATGGAAGATTTAAAGAATTTAAACTAAAATGCTCAAGAAAAGTTCATTTTAAGACTCCAAATGAAATATTATGACAATTTCTAAGAAAGTTGAGCTAAAATGCAATAGAAATCTCTAAGAATATGAGCAGATAAGTTTGCAAATGAATTCTAAAATTAGGGGCCCATTGAGCTCAAAATTCATTCCATTTATAGAAGAATTTGAGGAATGAGAGGTTAGGATTGAAAGTTTAAGAGAGGTGGAGATTGAATCTTTGGTGGTTCATGTGAGGTGATCCAAGTGATTTAACTCTCATTGGCTAGGGAATTGACTTTCCCTTTTGCAAGTGAGGAGTTGTAATTAGGATTTACTTAATTCCTTTTAATTAATTACTTTAGCCATGTATTTGATTGTTTTTGATTTAATTGATTTGATTTGATTTAATTGGCTAAGGCAATTAATTTAATTTAGTGATTACATAACTTAGGAGATTAAATTAAATTTTAATAAATTATGCAAATTAGAAGAATTTTTTAAACATAATTAGGGGTATGATCACACTTAGGGAAAATAGGGTCCATGGTCAGAGCAGACCAAATTAGGGTGGTTACAAATGTAAGGTTAAAGCTTGACTCCCACTTACAAACAGAGAGGGGGTGTTTCCCATAAATCCATTAACTAGGAAGAACCATAGTCATGTCCTCTACTGTCATAAATTTGAAAAGAAATGATGCACTCAATATTGCACTAGTCACAATATTTTCCCTTGAGTTTCCAGATTTGAGAGACTCGCTTCTTGACAATATCAATGGTTGGCCTGAACAAAAATAAGCAGCCCACTAAAGTGTTGTTCAAATAAGAGACAATATGGTCAATAATGGCATCAAGGACCCTCATGGATATTCCCTCTATTATTTGTGTGCACTCTAGAATAGCCTCATCTTCCACCTCTCTCTGACAACCACTACTAGAACATGTTTCCTCCCTTTAGAAAAAGCATCACTTTGGCTCTTTAGTTGGGTCACATTTTTAGGGGCCACAACCGGGTCCCGAGGGCCAACCTTGCTACTTTCAAATTTTGTTGTCGTGGTCCCAACAACAATAGGTTCCCCCACAAGACCACCAAGTCCCTTTTGCAAGGGTTCAACACTTGGGTTGGGCATTACCTAAAGGGGGTGTCTCCCCCTTCACTAGCATCCACCATGAAAACATATGAATTCAAAATTGTTCTAGAGTGGGATTTCACTCTCTTTTCTTGGTTAAAATATATCAAATGTTAAAAGCTATGTATTCATTGTTATACACCTTGAGTGTGATAATTATGAAGCTGGAACAACTCCAAAATCCTTGCGAGATGGAGTTAGAAAAAAATACTATTAATTTAGAGGGTTTTTTCTACTTGCTATTATTAGAATGCCTTTACTAGATTTTAAATATTTTTTAAAAGAAAAATATTTTTTTTTATGTTGGGATGTAAATTACATTTTTAAATAATTAAGTTCTTTAAAATATTTAGTTAAAATTTTAATCTTTGATTCTTGTATATTTATGAGATGACATAATTTTAAAATGCTACCAAAATTTATCAAGAACATCTATTAAGATTGTAAATATCTTACCATTTTTTCCTTTTAGTTTACACGTGTTCTAGCACCTATTTTTATCAAGTATAATTTTGATTATTTTAAATTCATTGGAGTAAAAACCATTCCCAAACCATCACCTCGCACTCAAACATGATTATTGTCACACTAAACCCATATTTCCCTTTAGTATTCAACCTTTGTGACATCTAATTAAAGCATTGTTGGGAAGATGCACATATGTATTGGAAGACATATTAGTTAGATATTTTGTCATTGATGTCAACACATCTGTTGGACAGTTTGGATAGTGGTGCAATATGCTCAGAGGTCCAGTGAGGTAAGGTTATTGTAGATACATGTCAATGGATGTCATGAGATGTTGAAGGTATTTTTTAGTGATTCTATGTCAAGTGCGCATGAAGGTTTGGATGAGTTATGAGGTCAGGTGTGGTGACTAGTATTTCTAATTGTTTAGGCAGGTGACAGTGTGTCATAAAAAAAKTTTGGTGTGCACRTTCAGGTGGATATTTTTATCTACACATATAGGTGGATRTTTAACACATCCTAATGTGTTCTCAATTTAGAAGGTTCATGGTCCAGAGGTTTGCAAGGATTTTTTCAGTTGTATTAGAGGGTGTTGATAGTGTTCTTGAGATTCGACATAGGAAATGCTGACAAATGTGATGAGTTGGATGGGTTCAAATGTTTTTGTGGTATTCATGATGCCTATGGATGCTCTTGGATTTTTTTTATGCTAATTTTGTGGTCCACATCAATTGTGTTGATCATATTTAAAGTATTTTTTAGTTGGTGCTAATATTCTTTATGTTCTTGGCCAACTTGATCCATAAAACATATTGTGGATGTTGAGGTGGGAATTGTGGAACATATTATGAGATCAAGGTTACTAACAGGGATAATTGTAACTATTTTAAGGTCAAAAATGAATTTGAATTGTTAGTTTTTGCGTGTGGATTTGGATTTTGAAATGAAGGGTTAGCCGTCCTTGTTTATTTTTCATGGTTGGTGAATTGGATATATACAGGGAAAAATCGTGTGGCACGGATGTGTGGAATTTCTTGGAGAGAAAGTGTGCATATCTATAAAGGGTTGAATTGATCATCTGAAGGTGGAAGAGAGGATTTGAACAAATATTTGATTGTGCTTCATTTGGACTAACCTAGGTATAGATTAGATGTCATTGTATAGCTCAAAAATCTTAGATTGATCATTGTAGTGATCTTGTAAGGTAGTGATCCTTCCAAAGGGTTATAGACCTTTTGTATTTGAGTATTGAGCTCCTGATAGTGTTCTTGAATGAATGTGCATTACCATTTGTAATATGTGTTATACTTCTAAAAAGGTATAGTTCATATTGTGGGTTTCCATACCAACTGTGGGTTTTCCTCTAATAGAGTTTCCATGATAAAAATCTTTGTGTCAAGTGTTGTGGATGTGTTTACTAATTCTTGCATGCATGCTTAATCATTAAGATCATAATTAAGAGTTTTATGGTTTTGAAGGTTTGAATTTTTGGAATAATTGATTCACCCCCTCTCAGTTGTTCACTTCAATATTTCCTACAATTGGAATCAAAACCCGGTCCCTTGGAGAAATCCTAACATCTTGAGGGTGATCCGAAGATGAAAAATTATAAGAAGGATAGTCCAAGGTTTTATGGAACCAACTACACATTATGGAAGAGTCACATGGTAGTTCATCTCAGATGCATATATGAAGATTGTTGCAAGATTACCAACTCAACTTATATTGCTCTTGTAACTCCTACTACTCCAAATGAGATCAAGGATGCTAAAGAAAATATCAGAGCCAAGGAAGCATTTTTGAGTGCCTTGGCTAATCCTAAAATGACAAATGTCATGGAATTGGAGATGACCAATGAGATCTAGGAGAAGTTTCAGACCTTATATGAAGGAGACAAGGAAGTCAATATTGCCAAGTTGTAGAGTTTGTAAGGAAAGTATAAAGCCTTGAAGATGAGTGAAGATGAGAATGTTGCCTCTTTCATGCTTAGGGTGAAGGAAGTGGTATGCGCTATTAGGTGTGCTAGAGGTTCCTTAGAAGATTAAGAGATTTTTGATAAAATACTAAGAGCTTTACCCATGCCTATAAACACAAAGCTGCAACTATTGAAGAAATTTAGACAGTGACAACTATAACAAGAGACAAGTTTTTTGGTTAGCTTACTGCTTTTGAGCTAAGTGAATTTGGTGGTGCATTACCCAAGGTGGAATAAACATTCAAAGCCACATTATATGGAAGGAACATGCAAATATCTGATCTAGGAGAAGGATGCACAAGGAGAATGTCAAGATATGAGAAAGAGATGAAAGAGATTGAGGAAGAAGAGAGAAAACTTCAAGAGTTGGAAACACTGATTTATAGAAGATTGCCAAAAGGTTCTGGGAAGTATAAAGGAAAGATTTCCCTTAAGTTTTTTTCATGAAATAAGATAGGAAATTTTTCATCTAGATGTCCAGAAAGGGTTCCTAAATTAAAGAATAAGAAACCTATCATTATAAAGAAGTGCTACTATGTTGCTGATGAAGGAGTTACATATGATGAATCTGATGAGATTGAAAAGAGCGATGATGAATTCACATTCATTTCTATCAAAGAAGAGGAATATCCTAAGCCCAAAATTTCCATGCCTAATAGTTCTACTAGTTGTGTTGTTGAAGAGAATGCCCTAGCTACTCAATCTATCAAAGAGGACAAATGGATAATAGATGATGGATGCTCTCATCATATGACTCATGATAAGAGAAATTTTGTGATATTTTAAAGGTATGATGGTGGTATTTTAAAATTGGGAGATAATTCAAGTGGTATGATCAAAGGTATAGGTTCTATTTCTCTATATCGAAAGAATAATATTGATGATGTGGTTTATGTGGAAGGTTTGAAACATAATATTCTTAGAGTTGGACAAATGATGGACAAAGGTTATGGCTTGAATTTAAAGAAAGGTAAGTGAAAGATAATAAATGAATCAGGGATAGAGATTGCATTAGCATCAAAGAGAAAAGGTAACATATTTCATTTGAATAGTGGTCAGAAAATTCATTTGATAGCTCAAATATATGAAAGATGGTTATGGCATAAAAGGTTGTTTCATGTGAACTTTGACAATATTGTGGCTATAAGTTCTACTTGTGCTATTAGAGATCTTCCTAGGGTGGAGAATCTTGCTTACAATTTTTGCAAACAATGTCAATTGAGTAAGCAAATAAGAGTTACTTTCCACTCTAAGACTAAAAAATTTAAATAGACTCTTAGATCTTGTTCATACTGATTTGTGTGGTCCTGGTGAGGTAAGAAGTATGCAAGGTGATAGATATTTCATGTTTCTCATTGACGATTACTCTAGGATGGTATTGGTACTTTCTTAAGAGAAAATTTTGAAGCTTTTAATAAGTTCAAGATTTTTAATAAAATGGTTGAGAATGAGACATGATCAAAGCTAAAGTGTTTGACCATGATGATTTCTCTCCTATGAATTCACTCCACTCTGAAATACACTAATAAACTCCCAAGCCTCTCAATGGCTCTGATACCAATTTTATGGGGAGCTCCCACTCCTAGAGCTTTCACACTCTTTACTAGACCTTTTCTTGGCCTTCTTAGGGTTCCTATCACTATCCTATCTAGAGGATATCTCCCTGATCCCCTAATTGACTTGGATCTCTCCAACAAGTTCAAAATAGCACTAAGTTCCTCTCCATATCTCTTCAATCCATGGCTTGTCTTGGCCACCTTCTTCCCCAAATTTCCTACCTCCCTAATTATAGGATTCATGACCTTTCCTAGGTCTCTTTCAACTACACTTGATCCAATTTGGTGGATCTTTCATCCTAGTTTCAATCGGGTTCTTGATTTCTAGTTTTTAAGGCCTTGTAGCCTTTTAGGCCTAATTATCCCTCCTATATACTGAAAATGTGGATTTTCTCCCAAAATCCCTTAACACCCTTGGGAAATAATTATGGATTTCTTGTTTGTTTATCCTAGACTCTAGGATTTTCAAGGTTTTATGTCCCCACTTTGTTCGTACTCTAGTTTTCCAAGAAACCCCTATTTTCATGGGTTTTGGGGAACATGTACACAGTTTGGTTTCTTGGTTCATTTTGAATGTCTTACCCAACTCCACTGAAATTATCCTTGCATACAACTAAAAATGACTCACCTCTCTACATGCCCCCATAATTTATTGGGTTCAACGAATCCAGTGTGAAAGATTTCTTGCTACTGTTCCATTCAAGCTCCTAACCAAAATGCACTGGCACTCGCCTAGGGCTTGATGCTAAAATTGATTCCCCTACACAAAACAACTCCAAAAGATATATACACAATCTACATGGAGTCCCCTAATTTAATCCAAGATGCCATAGCAATCTGACCACAAGAATTAAAGAGGGAGGCATATTTAAATAGTTGCCTCAAAACCAGACAACAAACCAGAAGAAATAAAAGAATTTGAAAAACCTTAACCAGTACAAAAAAATGATGAAAAAATGCCACAAAAAGTAACTACATTCCAAAACAAAATTTCTCAATGCATTAAACTATCACTTTCAATCCATTAAACAACTGGATTAAAGCTCTGTTGCAAAATTACTGTGGAATTCACTCCTTCACACATAGTCCGTACAAAATGACAACTAACTCTTGGATTAGGGTTTTTTCTACTTTATATACCTTATTACCAGATGTATGGACCCTCATGTTGGTATTTGGGCACCATTAAAGCCCTTTCCTAGTTTTTAGGAAATGTTGTCATGACAACTTTGCAAAATTGCAAAAGTTATCATGACAACTTTTACGTTTTTTTGCTCAAATGACAAATTGTCACTTCTAATGCCCCAAATTGGTCCTAAACCTTATAAAATGACCTTAAAAAAATCCAAAAAATCCAAAACCATGAATGCTACTCCATTTTGGATTTTTAGTCAACCCTTTAACCTTTTGGTTGACTTTTAAGGACATAGACCTCTAGAAACAACTTGATCTCTTCAATTATTAAACCCTAATCACTACTAACTCTAGACACACACTAAACACACTTGGGAATTTATATCTTAGTCCTTATTAATTGGTGGTTGGCCAAACCAACCTACAAGCTAGAATAACAAAAAGATCTATCAAAGACCTTAAGGTGCTCTTGCACCATTCTTCCCCTGCAACAAACAAGTTAGGGTACCTGTGCAGTCAAGAAATCCTCACTAATTCCATGATTTTTGAAGTCACTTTCAGCTATCCAAGTAGCTTCTAACTCTCATTACTACCTCCACTTCACTAGATGTTCCATATATATCTTATGCCTGGTCTTCTTTTTCACTCTTGAATCCAGTATCCTTTCAACTTGTGGTTTGATATGATTAGGAGTCTTTAAATCTTCCAAATCCTTTTTCACCTCAGTACTGTACTATACTTCATCCATTTTTGTCCCTTTATACTTTATCAAATCTTTCACATTGAAGATAGGAGAAATTGACATCTCCTTGGGTAGTTCCACTTTATAGGCATTGGATTCATACTTGGCCAACACCTTGCAAGGACCAATCCTTTTCATCTAAAATTTACTAGGTATCCCCTTTTGTAGCACAACCTTGTTCAAAAACACCATTACTAGATCACCTACCTCAAATTGTAGATCTCTTCTTCCTTCACCCCTCTTGGTTTTCAACTTCTGATTAGCCTCTATTAGTGTCTTTCTAACTTGATCATGTACCTCTCTCATTGACTGGGAAAAATCATCAACATGACCACTGATGCCTTCATATCCTTTTAGATCTCTCAACTCAAGAACACCCCTTGGGTGTAACCCATAGGCAATCTCAAATGGACTCTTCCAGTAGTCTGATTTATGCTATCATTGTAGGAAAATTCTACCTATGGTATAACTTGCTCCCAACTTTGTCCATATTCTTTTGTCAAACACCTCAACAAGTTACCAAGTACCCTGTTGATCACTTCTATCTGGCCATCTGTTTGAGGATAATAAGCTGAGCTATGTGACAAGTTGGTTCCTAGTCTTCTCCAAAGTGTCTTCCAAAAATGTCCCATAAACTTCACATCCTTGTCTGCAACTATGCTTGTTGGCAAGCCATGTATTCTCACTACCTCCTTAAAGAAAAATGGGCAATATGGCTAGCATCATGTGTTGTCTTGCATGAGAAAAAATGGATCATCTTGCTAAATATATCCACTACCACAAACACACTGTCTAATCCAGTAGGTGTCCTAGGTAGTCCTACAATAAAATCCATACTTATGCAATCCCATGGTCTACTTGGGATGGGAAATGGATGATATAGTCCTGCATTTGATGAAGTCCCCTTTGCCTTTTGAAACACTCCACACTGCTCTACATATCTTCTTATATCTCTCTACATTTTTGGCCACTAATAAAAACTCTCCACTAGATCCAAGGTCTTGTTCAATCCAAAGTGTCCACTCAAACTCCCATTATGTTTTTCTTGGATGATATTCTCCCTCATGGATCCCCTTGGAACACATAACTATTTCCCTTTGATCAAAAATCCATTCTGGAGGGTGTAGTTTGCATACTGACTGTGAAAGTGATTCTCAAACTCTTTGCACTCCTTGTAGATCACTAAGAAGTTTGTGTCTCCTTCATAAAGGTCATTGAACCCTTCAACCCCTGTACTCTGCAACTGAATCTCTTGTATGGTAAGCATCCCTCTACTAAGGGAATCTGCAACTTTATTTTTTACCCCCTTCTTATGCTTAATAATGAAGGTGTATGACTGCAAAAATTCCATCCAATTGATGTGTCTAAAACTTAGTTTGTCTTGAGTATTGATATAACTCAATGCTTGGTTATCTATAAAGAAAACAAAATATTTAGGCAATAGATAATGCCTCCATTTCTTTAGGGCTTGCACAAGAGCATATAGCTCCAAGTCAAAGGAAGAGTACCTAGACTTTTCCTCATTCAATCTCTCACTAAAAAATGCTACTGGCCTGCCTTCTTGGCTTAAGACAGCCCCCACTACTATGCTACTTGCATCACACTCCACTTTGAAAGGTTTGTCAAAACTTGGTAACAATAATATAGGTTGGGTGGCTACTTCTTTCTTTAACCTTTCAAACCTCTCATTAGCTGCCTTGGTCCAATATGGCCTCTACTTTGTCCTTATCCATCTTCAAGTCACCTTGGGAGAATACAAATCCTAGGTAGATTAGTTCTTCCTTCATAAACTCACTCTTTTCAAGATTGATGGTGAGATTTTCTTCCTGCAACCTCTTCAACACTAAATCCAAGTGTTTCATATTCTCCTCCTTTGTTTTACCAAAAATGAGGATTTCATCTAGGTAGACAACTATAAAAACACCTATGTAATCCTTCAAAACTTCATTCATCACCCTCATAAAGGTACTAGGTGCATTGGTAAGCCCAAAGGGCATAACTAACCATTCATATAACCCCTCTGTAGTCTTAAAGGCTGACTTCCACTCATCACCTTCTTTCATTCTAATTTGATAATAACCACTTTTTAAATCAATTTTAGAGAAGTACTTAGCACCCCCTAAACAATCCATTAAATCCCCTATTCTAGCAATAGGAAATCTATATCTAATAGTTATCTTATTAATTTCCCTAGAATCAATACACATTCTCCACTTACCTCCCTTCTTAGGAGACAACACCACTGGGACAACACATGGGCTTATGCTCTTTCTAATCAACCCTTGGCCCAAAAGTTCTTGTTCTCTCCTAGCTATCTCCTTGTTTTGCTCTGGTGTCATTTTATATATAGCCTTGTTTGGCAAAGATGTTCCTGGCACACAGTCAATTTGATGACTTATCTCCCTCTTTGGTGGTAGTGTAGCTGGTGTACCCTCACATATTATGTCCTTAAATTGATCCAATAGTTGTTTCACTTCTTCTGGCATAGGTGCATGTGTATGTGTCTCCTCCTCCTTTGGATTTAACATGATTGCATAGCCAACTCCTTCCTCTTTCATGTACTTTAGGAATTCCTTCCCACTCATCAACAGTGCACTGGATTATGTCTTCTCTACTATGTCTTCCTCTATCAAAGACTGAATTTTGAAAGTTACTCCATTCTTCTTGAATGAGTACTTGTTCTCCTTCCCATGATGGACTGCTTCCCTATCATACTGCCATGGTCTGTCAAGAAAAACATGGCATGCATCCATTGACAACACATCACAAAGTATCCTATCTTGATACTTGACAATAGTAAATTCTACCCACACTTACTCATTTACCAATATGTTTTGGCCCTTGTTTAACCAGGTAACTTTATAGGGACACACATGTGGAATCTTGGTGGGTTTCAACTTCTCTACTTCCTCCTTAGATATAACATTATCTATGGACCTTGAGTCAATGATTACTTTGTACACTTTTCCCAATATCTTGCATTTGACTCTAAAAAGAGCCCTTCTCTGATTATGTTCATTTTTAGTGGGTGTCTTGATCAAGATTCTTCTCAACATGAGATGCTATCCCTTCTCTGAATCTAGACTCACCTTTGATTGTTTAGAACAACCCTCTTCTTGGACATAGGCAATAGTTTTCTCTCCTTGTGAAGTTGAGGGTTTATCAAGGCATCTATATGCAGGGTTCCCCAATCGTCCACAATTATAGCATTTCATGGAAGAAAAATGAGAACTTCTTCCAAAACCCCCTGATCTTCCTCTTCTACTATTATAAGAGCCTCTACCTCTACTATATTCACCTCTATTATTTGACTCATTTCCTTGTTCTACATATTTGGAGTCACCTTGGCTCCTACTATCATTTCCTATTCCATTTGAACCACCTCTATGGCCACCTCTTTTGTCTCTACCTCTTCCTCTTCCTCTAGAGTTAGAGTCTTATTTATTTCTAAGTTTGTCTTCCACTTTTAGAGCCATTTGAAAACAACTATGAATGGAGGTTAGGGTAAAGAGGCTGAGATCTTCTTGTATATTCCACCTTAATCCATTAAGTTACTGAGAAACCTTGATGCTCTCTATCTCCTATACTCTAGATCTAAGACTAAGCTTTTGGAATTCTTCTGTATATGCTGGCACATCTAAGTCCATTTTCTAAGGTTTTTCCTTTTCTTATGTAGCTGAATTTCATAGTCTTCTGGAAGGTAGTTCTCCTTCACCTTTGCCACCATAGACTTCCAATTTTCTATGGGCTTCTTCCCTTCTTTCTCCCTTTCTTCTTGCAGAAACTTTCACCATGTGAGTGCTTGTCCTCTTAGCCTAGACTTGGCTATCTTTACCTTTTGTGCTTCTGTGATTCTATCACATTCGAAGTGGTTCTCCATGCCTTCAATCCATTCCATAACCATATCTGCATCCATCTTACCAGAGAATAGTAGAATTCCATCTAGAGCCTTGCCACTCAATGCTTTGAGGGCCTCGAGGAATGGTTCCTCAGGTAGAGGAGGGTTAGGCTCTGGTTCTATCTCCTCCTCTATTGGTTTCTTCCCTATATCCTTATCTTCACTCATTTGTTCTTTCATCTTATTGGTTGTCTCTACAACCTATTCCATCTTCAACTTCATTTCTTCCATAGCTTCTTCAAGAAGCCTATTTTTGTCTTGCTGCTCTAACAAGTCCCTTTCCAATTCAACATTGGTCACCATGATTCTTTCTCCTATGGATTCACTCCACTCTGACATACACTAATAAATTCCCAAGTCTTTCAAAGGATCTAATACCAATTTGATGGGGATATCCCACTCCTAGAGCTTTCATGCTCTTTACTAGACCTTTTATTGGCCTTCTTTGGGGTCCTATCACCACCATAACTAGAAGATATCTCCCTAATCCCCTAACTCACTTGGAGCTCTCCAACAAGTTCAGAATAGCACTAAGTTCCTCTCCATATCTCTTCACATCCATGGCTTTTCTTGGACACCTTCTTACCCAACTATCCTACCTCCCTAGTGATAGGATTCACAACCTTTCCTAGGTCTCTTTCAACTACACTTGATCCATTTTTATAGATCTTTCATCCTAGTTTCAATCGGGTTCTTGATTTCTAGTTTTTAAGGCCTTGTAGCCTTTTAGGCCTAATTAGCCCTTCTATATACTGAAAATGTGGATTTTATCCCAAAATACCTTAAAAAGCTTGGGAAATAATTATGGATTCCTTGTGGGTTTATCCTAGAATCTAGGATTTTCAAGGTTTTAAGTCCCCACTTTGTCCGTACTCTAGTTTTCCAAGAAACACCTATTTTCATGGGTTTTGGGGAACATGTACACAGTCTGGTTTCTTGGTTCATTTTGAATGTCTTATCCAATTCCATTGAACTTCTCCTTGCATCCAACTAACAAGGAATCACCTCTCTACATGCCCCAACCATTTATTGGGTTCAATTAATCCACTGAGCAAGGTTTCTTGCTACTATTCCATTCAAGATCCTTACCAGAATACACTGGCACTCGCCTAGGGCTTGATGCTAAAATTGCTTCCCCTACAAAAAAAGACTCCACAAGCTATATCCACAATTTACATGGAGTCCCCTACTTGAATCCAAGAGGCCATATATAGGAATTTGACCACAAGAATTCAAGAGGGGGGCATATTTACATAGTTGCCTCAAAACCAGACAACGAACCAGAAGAAATGAAAGAATTTGCAAAACCTTAACCAGTAACACAAAATGATCAAACCAATGCCACAAAAAGTAACTAAATTCCAAAATAAAAGTTCTCAATGCATTAAACTATCACTTTCAATTCATTAAACAACTAGATCAAAGCTCTATTGCAAAATTACTGTGGAATTCACTCCTTCACACAGAGTCCATACCAAATGACAACTAAATCTTGGATTAGGGTTTTTTCTACCTTATATACCTTATTACCACATCCCTAGACCCTCATATCAGGATTTGAGCACCATTAAAGCCCTTTCCTAGTTTTTAGGAAATGTTGTCATTACAACTTTGAAAAATTGCAAAAGTTGTCATGACAACTTTTACATTTTTTTGCTCAAATGACAAATTGTCACTTCCAATGGCCCAAATTGGTCCTAAACCTTATAAAATGACCTTAAAACACTTAAAAACACCAAAACCATGAATTCTACTCCATTTTGGATTTTTAGTCAACCCGTTGACCTTTTGGTTAACTTTTAAGCACATAGACCTCTAGATACAACTTGATCTCTTCAATTACAAAACCCTAATCACTACTGACTCTAGAAAAACACTAAACACACTTGGGAATTTATATATTAGTCCTTATTAAATGGTGGTTGGCCAAACCAACCTACAAGCCAAAATAACAAAAAGATCTATCAAAGACCTTAAGGTGCTCTTGCACCATTCTCCCCCTGCAATAAACAAGTTAGGGTACATGTGGAGTCAAGAAATCCTCATTGATTCCATGCTTTTTGAAGTCAATTTCAGCTATATAAGTAGCTTTTGACTTTGGTTTTTTCCTCCACTTCACTAGATGTTCCATACATATCTTATGCCTGGTCTTCTTTTTCACTCTTGAATCCATTATCCTTTCAACTTGTGGTTTGATCTGATCAGCAGTGTTGAACTCTTCCACATCCTTGTTCACCTCAGTATTATACTGTACTTCATCCATTTCTGGCCCTTTATACTTTATCAAATCTTTTGCATTGAAGATAGGAGAAATTGGCATCTCCTTGGGTAGTTCCACCTTATAGGCATTGGGTCCATACTTGGCCAACACCTTGCAAGGACCAATCCTTTTCACCTGCAATTTACAAGGTATCCCCTTTTGTAGCCTAGCCTTGTTCAAAAACACCATTACTAGATCACCTACCTCAAATTGTAGATCTCTTCTTCCTTCATCCCTCTTGGTTTTCAATTTCTGATTAGCCTCCATTAGTGTCATTCTAACTTGTTCATGTACCTCTCTCATTTACTGGGAAAAATCATCAGCATGACCACTGATGCCTTCACATCCTTTCAGATCTCTCAACTCAAGAACACCCCTTGGGTGTAACCCATAGACAATCTCAAATGGACTCTTGCCAGTATTCCAATTTGTGCTACTATTGTAGGCAAATTATTCCTGTGGTATAACTTGCTCCTAACTTTGTCTATATTGTTTTGTCAAACACCTCACCAAGTTACCAAGTACCCTGTTGATCACCTCTATCTGGCCATCTTTTTTGAGGATGATAAGCTGAGCTATGTGACAAGTTGGTTCCTAGTCTTCTCCAAAGTGTCTTCCAGAAATGTGTCATAAACTTCACATCCCTATCTGCAACTATGCTTGTTGGCAAGCCATGTATTCTCACTACCTCCTTAAAGAACAAATGGGCAACATGGCTTGAATCATGTGTTTTCTTGCATGGGACAAAATGACTCATCTTGCTAAATCTATCCACTACCACAAACACACTATCTAATCCAGTAGGCGTCCTATGTAGTCCTATAATAAAATCCATACTTATGCAATCCCATGGTCTACATGGGATGGGAAATGGATGATATAGGCCTACATTTAATGAAGTCCCCTTTGCCTTCTGACATAGTCCATAGTGATCTACATATCTTCTTATCTCTCTGCATTTTTGGCCACCAATAAAACCTCTCCACTAGATCCAAGGTCTTGTTCAATCCCAAGTGTCCACTCAAACTCCCATTATGTTTTTCTTGGATGAGGTTCTCCCTCAAGGATCCCCTTGGAACACATAACTATTTCCCTTTGAACAATAATCCATTTTGGAGGGTGTAGTCTACATACTCACTGTGAAAGTGATTCTCAAACTCTTTGCACACCTTGTAGATCACTGAGAAGTCTTCATCTCCTTCATAAATTTCCTTGAACTCTTCAACCCCTATACTCTACAACTGAATCTCTTTTATGGTAAGCATCCTTCTACTAAGGGCATCTTCAGCTTTATTTTGTACCCCCTTCTTATGCTTAATAGTGAAGGTGTATGACTGCAAAAACTCCATCCATTTGATGCGTCTCAAACTTAGTGTGTCTTGAATAGTGATGTAACTCAATTCTTGGTTATCTGTAAAGACAAAAAAACTCTTTAGGCAATAGATAATGCCTCCATTTATTTAGGGCTTGCACAAGAGAATATAACTCCAAGTCATAGGAAGAGTACCTAGACTTTGCCTCATTCAATCTCTCACTAAAAATGCATCCGACCTGCCTTTTTGGCTTAAGACAGACCCCACTGCTATGCTCCTTGCATCACACTCCACTTTGAAAGGTTTGTCAAAACTTGGTAACAACAATATAGGTTAGGTGGCTACTTCTTTCTTAAACCTTTCAAACCCCTCATTAGCTGCCTTGGTCCATACAAACTTTGTTTTTAACCCTCCTTTAATGGTTTCTAGGACTGGAGCACAAATTTCACTGAATCTTCTAATAAAATTCCTATAGAATTAGGATAACCCATGGAAGCTCCTAACTTCGGTCCTTGTCTTAGGAGTAGGCCATTTCAATATGGCATCTACTTTGTCCTTATCCATCTTCAAGTCACCTTGGGAGACTACAAATTCTAGGTAGACTAGTTCTTCCTTCATAAACTCACTCTTTTCAAGATTGATGGTGAGATTTTCTTCCCGCAACCTCTTCAACACTAACTCCAAGTGTTTCATATGCTCCTCCTTTTTTTTACTAAAAATGAGGATTTCATCTAGGTAGACAACTAAAAAAACACCTATTTAATCCTTCAAACCTTCATTCATCACCCTCATAAAGGTAATAGGTACATTGGTAAGCCCAAAGGGCATAACTAATCATTCATATAACCCCTCTATAGTCTTAAAGGCTGACTTCCACTCATCACCTTCTTTCATTCTAAATCAATTTTAGAGAAGTACTTAGCACCCCCTAAACAATCCATTAAATCCTCTATTCTAGGAATAGGAAATCTATATCTAATAGTTATCCTATTAATTTCCCTAGAATCAGTACACATTCTCCACTTACCTCCCTTCTTAGGAGCCAACACCACTGGGACAACACATGGGCTTATGCTCTTTCTAATTATCCCTTGGTCCTAAAGTTCTTGTACTTGCCTAGATATCTCCTTGTTTTGCTTTGGTGTCATTTTATATGGAGCCTTTTTGGAAAAGTTTCTCCTGGCACAAAGTCCATTTGATGACTTATCTCCCTCTTTTTTGGTAGTGTAGCTGGTGTACCCTCACATATTATGTCCTTAAACTGATCCAGCAGTTGTTTCACTTCTTCTAGCATTGGTGCTTGCTTATGTGTCTCCTCCTCCTTTGGCTTAAACATGATTGCATAGCCAACTCCTTCCTCTTTCATGTCCTTTAGGAATTCCTTCCCACTCATCAATAGTGCACTAGATTATGTCTTCTCCACTATGTCTTTGTCTATCAAAGACTGAATTTTGAAAGTTACTCCATTCTTCTTGAATGAGTATTTGTTCTCCTTCCCGTGATGGACTGCTTCCCTATCATACTGCCATGGTCTACCAAACAACATATGACATGCATCTATTGGCAAAAAATCAAAAAGTATCCTATCTTGATATTTGCCAACAGTGAATTCTACCCACACTTTCTCATTTACCAAGATGTTTTGCCCCTTTTTTAACAAGGTAACTTATAGGGACACACATGTTGAATCTTGATGAGTTTCAACTTCTCTACTGTCTCCTCAGATATAACATTATCTATGGATCCTGAGTCAATGATCAGTTTGCACACTTTTCCCAATATCTTACATTTGACTCTTAAAAGATCCCTTCTCTACTTATGTTCATTTTTAGTGGGTGTCTTGATCAAGATTCTTCTCAACATGAGATGCTCTCCCTTCTCTGAATCTAGACTCACCTCTAATTGTTTCAAATAGTCCTCTTTGTGGACATAGGTAATCTTTTTCTCTCCTTGTGAAGTTGAGGGTTTATTAGGGTATCTATATGCAGGGTGCCCCAATTGTCCACAATTGTAGCATTTCATGGAAGAAAAATGAGAACTTCTTCCAAAACCCCTTGATCTTCCACTTCCACTTTTATAAGAGCCTCTACCTATGCTATATCCACCTCTATTATTTGAATCATTTCCTTGTTCTACATATTTGGAGTCACCTTGGATCCTACTATCATTGCCTCTTCCACTTGAACCACCTCTATGGCCACCTCTGTTGTCTCTACCTCTTCCTCTTCCTCTAAAGTTAGAGTCTTGTTTATTTCTAAGTTTCTCTTCCACTTTTAGAGCCATTTGAAAACAACTAGGAATGGAGGTTAGGGTAAAGAGGCTGAGCTCTTCTTGTATATTCCACCTTAATCCATTAAGGTACCAAGCAACCTTGATGCTCTCTGTCTCCTATACTTTATATCTAAGACAAAGCCTTTGGAAATCTTATGTATATGATGGCACATCTAAGTCCTTTTGTCTAAGGTTTTGCCTTTTCTTATGTAGCTTAATATCATAGTATTCTTGAAGGTATTTCTCCTTCACCTTTTCCACCATAGAATTCCAATTTGCTATGGGATTCTTCCCTTCTTTCTCCCTTTCTTCTTGCAGAAACTTTCACCATGTGAGTGCTTGTACTCTTAGCCTAGACTTGGATATCTTTACCTTTTGTGCTTTTGTGATTCCATCACATTTGAAGTGGTTCTCCATGCCTTCAATCCATTCCATAACATCTCTGCATCCATCTTACCAGAGAACACTGGAATGCCTTCTAGAGCCTTGCCACTCAATGCTTTGAGGGCCTTGAGGAATGGTTCCTTAGGTTGAGGAGGGTCAGGCTCTAGTTCTATCTCCTCCTCTACTAGTTTCTTCCCTTTATCCTTATCTTCACTCATTTGTTCTTTCATCTTGTTGGCTATCTCTACAACCTCTGCCATCTTCAACTTTATTTCTTCCATAGCTTCTTCAAGGAGCCTATTTTTGTCTTGCTACTCTGACAAGTCCCTTGCTAATTTGGCATTGGTCACCGTGATTCTTTCTCCTATGGATTTACTCCACTTTGACATGCACTAATCAACTCCCAAGCCTTTCAATGGATTTGATACCAATTTGATGGGGAGCTCCCACTCCTAGATCTTTCTTTCTGTTTACTAGACCTTTTCTTCACCTTCTTAGGGATCCTATCACCACCATAACTAGAGGATAGCTCCCTAATCCCCTAACTCACTTGGAGCTCTCCAACAAGTTCAAAATAGCACTAAGTTCCTCTCCATATCTCTTCACATCCATGGCTTATCTTGGTCACCTTCTTCCCCAAATTTCCTACCTCCCTAGTGATAGGATTCATGACCTTTCCTAGGCCTCTTTGAATTTCACTTGATCCAATTTTTTGGATATTTCATCCTAGTTTCAACCGGGTTTTTGATTTCTAGTTTTTAAGGCCTTGTAGCCTTTTAGGCCTAATTAGCCCTCCTATATACTAAAAATGTGAATTTTATCCCAAAATCCCTTAACACCCTTGGGAACTAATTATGGATTCCTTGTGGGTTTATCCTAGAATCTAGGATTTTCAAGGTTTTAATTCCCTACTTTGTTTGTACTCTAGTTTTCCAAGAAACCCCTATTTTTATGGGTTTTGGGGAACATGGACATAGTCTAGTTTCTTCGTTTGTTTTGAATGTCTTACCCAACTGTACTAAACTTATTCTTGTATCCACCTAACAAGGAATCACCTCTCTACATTCCCCCACCATTGATTGGGTTCAACCAATCCACTGAGCAAGCTTTCTTGATACTGTTCCATTCAAGCTCCTAACCAGAATGCACTGCACTCACCTAGGGATTGATGCTAAAATTTTTTCCCCTGCAAAAAAATACTCCACAATCTATATACACAATGTCCATGGAGTGCCCTACTTGAATCCAAGAGTCCATAGGAATCTGACCACAATAATTCAAGAGGGGCATATTTACATAGTTGCCTTAAAACCAGACAGCGAACCAGAAGAAATGAAAGAATTTGCAAAACCTTAACCAGTAACAAAAAATGATAAAAAAAATGCCAAAAAAGTAACTACATGCCAAAACAGAAGTTCTCAATACATTAAACTATCACTTTCAATCCATTAAACACCTGGATCAAAGCTCTGTTGCAAAATTACAGTGTAATTCACTCCTTCTTCACACATAGTCCATACAAAATGAAAACTAACTCTTGGATTAGGGTTTTGTCTACCTTATATACCTTATTCCCACATGTTTGGACCCTCATGTTTTGATTTGGGCACCATTAAAGCCCTTTCCAAGTTTTTAGGAAATGTTGCAAAGTTGTCATGACAACTTTTACATTTTTTTGCTAAAATGACAAATTGTCACTTACAATACCCCAACTTGGTCCTAAACCTTATAAAATGACCTTAAAACACTCAAAAACACCAAAACCATGAATGCTACTCCATTTTGGATTTTTAGTCAACCCTTTGACCTTTTGGTTGACGTTTAAGGACATAGACCTCTAGATACAACTTGATCTCTTCAATTACTAAAACCTAATCACTAATGACTCTAGACACACACTAAACACACTCGGGACTTTATATCTTAGTCCTTATTAACTGGTGGTTGGCCAAACCAACCTACAAGCCAAAATAATAGAAAGATATATCAAAGACCTTAAGGTGCTCCTGCACCAAAGTGTATATAGAGAAATTAGATGGTCTACCAGTGAATAATCAACCAAACATGGTGTGTTAACCAAATAAAAAATTATATGGGTTGAAGCAAGCCCCTAGAGCTTGGTATTATAGATTCAAAAAATATCTACTGAATCTTTGTTTCAACAAAGGTACCGCTTATAGTAATTTGTATTTCAAGGTAGATAATGAGGACATTTTTGTAATTGGGGTATTTTTTTATGATATTATATTTTGAGATAATGATATGTTGAGAAAAGAGTTTCCAATGGAAATTCTAATTGAATTTTAAATGTCCAAGATAGGAGAGATGAAATTATTTTTGGGATTGTAAATTACTCAATCAAAGGATGGAATTTTCATATCTCAGGCCAAGTATGTGAGGAAATTGTTGAAGAAGTTTGGAATGGATGACTCAAAACTAGAGGGTACACCTATGGTGGCTGATTGCAAGTTGAAAAAGGATGAGGAGTCCCCTAAAGTAAATCAGTCTAGATACAAATCAATGGTTGGTGGTTTACTGTATTTCACTCATACAAGACTAGATATCATGAATGTTGTATGTCTTGTAGCTAGATTTCAAGAAGATCCAAGGAAGAGTCATGATGTTGTTGTGAAGAGGATATTTAGATATCTAAAAGGGACAACTAACTTTGGGATATTGTATCTTTAGACACCCTAAAATGGATAGACTTGTGACCTTAGATTAAAAACACTAATTTTCATCTATTAATTAATGATTTTTTAATCACTAATTAATCATCTATTTCTTCTAAATTCATTCCCCAAAATATTTAATCATATCCCCAAAATTAATTAAATAATTAAGTTTATTTAATTAATTAACCTTAATTAATTAATTAAATTCAATTTCCTAAAGTTTAAATTTAAATATTTAAACTTATTAATTTATTTCTAATTAAATTAATTCATTGAATTAATTTAATTTCACTCAATAATTCAATTCTAAATAAAAAAGAATTCAATTACCTCATGTTTGAATACTTTAATTACAAAAATCAATTAAATATTCAAATAAATCCTTTCTCAAGTTCAAAAAGGTAACTCTTGATCAAATTTTCAGTTAACTAGACATTACCTCTTCTCTCCAAGTTGAAGAGGTGGAGTTTACTGGTTTCTTTTTAGTTAACTAAACATTCCCTCTTCTCTCCAAGTTGAAGAGGCGGAGTTTACTATTTTCTCCCCAGTTAACTAAAACATTACCTCTTATGTCCAAGTTGAAGAGGTGGAGTTTACTGGTTGCTCCTCAGTTAACTAAAACATCACCCCTTATCTCTTAGTTGAAGAGGTGGAGTTTACTGATTGCTTGTCCAATTCCTTTTTATCTCAACCATTAATTATCTAACCTTTGGGATCGATCTCAACCATCCAAATCATTTTTCATATTTTATATAATCAACCCTTCACAACCATTTGAAGGATCTAGCATTTCAAGCTTTGTGCACACTTACTCTATAGGATTCTTGTCATAAGCATTAAGAATTCTTGTAATCATAATCAATATCATTTTGTCAACACTCCCAAGTCATAGACATTTCTGATACCAATACTCAGCACCANAACCTTTGGGATCGATCTCAACCATCCAAATCATTTTTCATATTTTATATAATCAACCCTTCACAACCATTTGAAGGATCTAGCATTTCAAGCTTTGTGCACACTTACTCTGTAGGATTCTTGTCATAAGCATTAAGAATTCTTGTAATCATAATCAATATCATTTTGTCAACACTCCCAAGTCATAGACATTTCTGATACCAATACTCAGCACCATTCATCCAACGTTTTAGGAGTAGAGAGAAGCAATAGAAGCTTCGAGTATCAGGGTTTGCATTCGTTTGTTTTCCTCTTTGATTGCTTGTTATTTTATTGTCCATAGATTCATTCTTAGTATTTCTAATTGCTTCCCCCATTGCAAATCAATGCTACTAACCCTCATTAATTTGAGTTTGGAGCAGGATGGGATCTACACATTTTGGTGAACCTGACGTGAATCGAACAACCCAATAATCACTTGAAGACGACAAACATAATTTCTCGGTCTCGACCGTATGGCTGCAATTTCATTTTTTATTTTTATTTTCGATAAAATTTGTAATTTCGTAATTGATGGAAGTTTTTCGTAATTGACAAAACTTTGCCACAGTCATCAGGTTTAATACTGCAATTGATCTGTGTGTTTCACAATCCTTTTATGTAGTTTTTAGTCTCTATTTCTAGTACTTTTCCACAATTGACCGATCTATTTCACAATCGCCAGAAGAATTTTTCAATCACCAACATATTGCTGCAATCAACAGAATATTACCACAATTGAAAATAGTTTACCGCAATCGCATGGCAGAATTTTGCATCTGACAAAATCTTTTCTCATTTGATGGAAGAATTTTGCAATTGTTCTATTTTATCATTTTATTAATCAAATATGACTTTTTCTCAGTTTCTGTGCAATAATGAGCAAATGACATATGACGAAAAGGATAATTAGATGCACCCCAAGTTTTAGATCACTAAGAGCAGCCATAAGAAGAACCACTAATTACTGCACTCAACAAAGGGCAATCTTGGCAATCACAACCAAAGATCAAAGCAAATATTTTAATAGTTATATAGATTCTCTCAAGCATTTTGCAGCCTGTTGGTTGTATTTCTTGTTTTTGCTATTTTGTCTTGTTCCTTGTCTTACCCTCTGCAAAAATTTTCAGGTTTTCCATGTTTTAACCTTGCCAAATTGTCAAAACCCTGAAAAAACCCTAAAGCCAAGTATTAAACGATGCATTTTTAAACCCTAGGCCATGTCTTTATATTTCATCGTTACCTTTTTAAGGTCACTTAAGACATGTGTTCTAAGTCAGGTCGCTTGATCGCTTTACCAAAAATGAATATGCCAAATCTTCTTCCGATCAAGCTTTTTCTTTTATGTCGCGTAGTCTCTTGAAAAAAATGGAATATTCCATCAATGTCTCGAGACTTAGCGATCTTTCTTTAGTCGGGTTGTCGCTTGAACTTTGTAATATAAGCTTTGAAATGAATGGGACCCACTCCTCAGTCGGGTGATCGCGTGAAGAATTAGCAAGTCAAAGAAATGTCTTCTGACTTCGCGATTCACTTCATGTCGCGTGGTCGCTAGATCAGCTCAGTCAAACAGTTAAGCTTTTCCTTTAGTCACGTGGTCTCGTGATCAACTAGCAGTTAAGACATAGTAGTCCCGATTCAGCGACTAACGGTTTCATGTTAAGTGATTTCCCTCAGTCGGGATGTCGCCAGAGCAGAATGATTACTCAGCTTTCTAGAATGCATAAAGTGGACGAAAGAATAGATGACATCTGTCATATGGTGAATGGT
>MU227631.1:33439-55801 GCA_018584345.1 Thuja plicata | reverse complement strand
AATTGTAGATTGTAGAGACAAGTTAGTTGTATGTTTTGATGATGAGGGAAGATCAACTGTAATAAGAGGTGTGAAGCGACCTATGGAACTGAGGCAGATTTCTGCTATGCAGTTAAAAAGAGCAAAGAAGAAGGGATGTATGTTATATGTAGCTCATGTTAAGGACATTGACACAAATCCTAGTGAGAATGAATCTCCCCTACTACAGGAATTTCGAGATGTATTTCCAGAAGAATTGCCTGAACTACCTCCTAAGAGAGAATTTGATTTCTCCATCGATTTGATGCCTGGAACTGAGCCACAATATAAGGCTCCGTACAGGATGGCTACTACCGAGATGTATGAACTAAAGGTTCAACTTCAAGAAATTTTGGACAAGGGATTTATATGCCCTAGCGTATCACCATGGGGAGCCCCGGTGATCTTTGTTAAAAAGAAGGATGGTACCTTGCGATTATGTACTGATTATAGAATTCTCAACAAAGTGACCATCAAAAATAGGTATCCTCTTCCATGAATACTGGAGTTATTTGATCAAATGAAAGGTGCTACTATGTTTTCCAAGATCGATTTGAGATCTAGATATCATCAAATCTGGATTAAGGATGAGGACATATCAAAAACTGTGTTCAGAACACGGTATGGGCATTATGAATTTGTGGTCCTACCTTTTGGATTAACAAATGCTCCTACCACTTTTATGAACCTTATGAACAGTGTTTTTAGAGACTGTTTAGATAAGTTTGTGGAGCTTTTTATAGATGGCATCCTGATTTACTCTAAGAACATGGAGGAGCATGAAGAGCACTTGCGGATAGTCTTACAGCGTCTGAGAGATAGGAAATTGTATGGCAAGCTATCCAAGTGTTCATTTTATGAGAAGGAGATTCATTACCTAGGGCATATCATATCTGCAGATGGAATTGCAGTAGATCCTGCCAAGATTAAGGCTATAATTGAATGGCCTGCTCTTAGCAATGTGAGCAAAGTTCAAAGTTTCATGGGATTGGCTGGTTACTACAGGAAATTTGTAGAGGGATTTTCCAAGATAGCTGTTCCCATTACATCTCTTCAGAGAAAAGGGAAATGATTTGAGTGGACAGAGACATGTGAGAAATCCTTTTAGTTATTGAAACAGAAGCTCATGTTCGCTCCCATTTTAGTTGTACTTGATCCTAATGGATAGTTCATTGTGATTACAGATGCTTCAGGTGAGGGTTTGGGTGGTGTGCTAATGCAAGATGGAAGAGTAGTGGATTATGAGTCAAGGAAACTGAAACAACACGAGGTCAATTATGCTCCGCATGATTTGGAATTGGCTGCTGTTGTACATGCCTTACAGATGTGGAGGCACTACCTATTGGGTAAGCCTTTTGAGCTAAAGACAAACCATATGGGATTGAGGTACATTTTCACTCAACCCAATCTCAATGCCAGGCAGAGACGGTGGTTAGAATTTCTGAGCAAATATGATTTTGGCATTGAATACATTAAAGGGAAAGAGAATAGAGTAGTAGATGCTCTCAGCAGGAGAAGGCACATCTCTGCTATATCTACCTCTAGGACATGCCTGAGAGAGAAGATGTTTCTTAATCTTCCAGGCGATGACCATTATGAGTTGGTCAAATCTGCTTTACATAATGATCCATCAGATTATCATTTTGACGGATACAGATTTGAGGATGATGGTATTTTGCGATACCAGAATAGGATGTACATTCCCGATCATGCAGGGTTGAGGAAAGTGGTACTTGAGGAGATGTATTGCGCTCCATTTTTAGGTCATCCAAGGGTAAATAAGATGATTGCCAATTTGAGGCCATTGTATTTTTGGCCAGGGCTTAAGCGTGATGTGACAGCTTACATAGCCCAGTGTTTGGAATGCCAGCGAGTCAAGGCTGAGCATGTCCACCCAGTAGGATTACTATACCCGCATGATATTCTAGAATATAAATGACAAGTCATTAGTATGGACTTCATACAGGGTTTACCCATGACCTGACAGAGGCACGATGTCATTTTGCTTGTAGTTGACAAACTAACCAAAGTGGCTCATTTTATTCTGGGATGCTTGAAAGATGGATCCTTGGCTTTGGCCAAGAAGTTCATGCACAAGATTTTCCGTCTTCATGGTGTGCCGGAGACTATTATATCTGATAGAGACACTCAGATGACATCAAGGTTCTAGACAACCTTGAATGCTTCCTTGGGTACATGTCTCAATTTTAGCACAGCTTATCATCCTCAGATGGATGGACAGATAGAAAGAGTGAATCAAGTGGTTGAGGATTTGCTCCGAATGTACTGCATGGACCAGCAGTACAAGTGGGAAGAGTATCTTCCCTTGGTAGAGTTTGTGTACAATAAATCCTACCATGCTTCTCTAGGTATGGCCCCATCTGAGGCACTTTATGGGCGTAATTATCATGTTCCTATCAGTTGGGACAGAATCGAGGACAGGATTGTGATTGGTCCTGATATGTTACGAGAGATGGAAGAAAAGATGGCTTTGATCTGAGATAGGCTGAAGGAAGCACCGGATCAACAAAAGAGCTATGCAGACAAGAACCACACTTTTAGACAGTTCCAAGTAGGGGACAAAGTTTTCTTGCGTGTGCGACCCCATAAGAGTTCCATATCCTTTGGCAAGGCTTCGAAGCTTGCACCATGATATGTGGGACCCTTTGATGTTTTGGAAGTCATCAACCCAATTGCTTACCGACTTGCTCTACCACTCGCTCTAGCCCAAATTCATAATGTTTTTCATGTTTCATTGTTGAAACCTTATCATCTAGATGCTTCACATATTTTGGATTGGCATGCCTTGCAAGTTCAGGAGCCAGGGGTAGTGCAGGTGGAGCCTACTTAGCTCATTGATCAACATACTATCCGAGTGCGCAACAGAGATGTTTTGCAGTAAAAGGTCCAGTGGGACTAATTCTCTGTTGAGAGTGCTACATGGGAGGATGCAGAGGATATGCACAGATCTTTTCCTCATTTATTTTCATAGATTTCTTGTTGATTCACTATGATGTATAGATACTTATGTGTGGTGTGTTTCTTTCTAGCATATTTTGATGTGACATCGGGTCAATGTCTTCTCCTAGTTGGGAGGGATGTCACAACTCCACCCTTGCAACTCGTCATTTTCGGACTTGTCATGCGACCTTTTGACTATGTTGACCGAGTCATTTTGATTCGACTAGGTCATTTTCCATAGAAGCTATGTTTTCTAGTTTGATCTTCTCGTTGTGGTTTTAATTAGTGGTAATTGTAAACCTTAGATAAGTTATGATTAATAGTATCGTGAAGATGCTATTATATCATGATGTTTTATAGATTTTCATGTTATGATTTCATGCATATATGATGAACTATGACGTAATTACAATAATTGTGTTGATTATGGATARTGGTAATAAAATGAAATGTTTTAACTTTTGATTAATGGTTAATTATATACTGATATAGCGTTTCGGTTTTGAGTATGTCTATTGAATGCAGGATGAAGGCGGGAGTGTGGTTGAGGTAGGGAAGGCTAGCTCTTAGCCCTGGAGGGTACAGATGGTCTAGTTGGCCTAGCCCATGCACACACCACCTAGAGTTATTGTTTATTTTTGTTAATGTGTTATTTTCTTTTGGTATAATTGTTTCGAAGGTCTAAGTGGATGGAAATGAATAAAAAAAATAAAAATAGAAATGAATATTTTAATTTCATATGGGCACTTATAATGGATGCGTTGTGTACTTATGACATTGCTTCTTATTTCTTTTATCTCTCTCTCCAACTTAAATGTGAACCTTGCGAAATGTATAGAAAACGATTTCGTTCAATTGTCATGTTCTTGCTATTTATGTGTTGGTGTTTTGGTATTTATGTATTGATATAATATTGTAGTAGAAAAAACAAAAGGAAAGCTTTTAATTTTTTTTCCAGAAATTATTGAAATGGTTGATTAAGAGAGCAGGGGAAAAGTGGTTAAAAGGAGGCCATGATCCTTATTTTGAGGCATGCGCTCTTTCTCTCTCGGGGGTGAACTGTGATAGCTGGGAAGAATTGGTAGAAGGAGAAAGGAGGAAGCGAAGGAAAGTAAAAAGAGGAAAATGCAATTGGGAAAACTGGTTGGCGGCTACAGCTGGGAACTATTTGCAACTTACAATACCAGGTTTCCACTATTCTTTTCTTTTCCAAGGATTACGCAGGCTTTGGTAGCATTTTAGTTAGTAATATTTGTTTCTTGGAAGCTCTGAGGTTGAAATGTATAGATGTTAATCCATAGAAGAATGGCATTATGTATAAAGCGTATGTTTTTGTTTTTAGCTGCTTAAATGTCTTGAACCTGAAGTCTCTGTATAATGAACAAAATCTGTATGCTGGGTAAACGGAATCATGTGTGGCTTAAGTTTAGTTGGTAGTGTAGTCATAGGAAGCTCTCGTATTTCAATTCTAGCTTCTTCCACTTGAAAACCGAATCCTTCTATTGCAACCATTTTTGTTTTCCACTAGGTTGCGTATGTAAGTTTGCCTGGAGGATATGTTGAAGTTTGAGCAGCTGGCTACTTATTAGTCAGCGTAGCTTTGACAAAAAATAAAGCACAGTCGATTATCTATTGGGAGACGTCCTCCACCATATGGTGTCCACTTACCTTGACTGCGAGAACATGATGACATGTTTTGATTAGACGCTCCCTACTCGGTACTGGTTGGCAACTGAGTGTTGTATTTTTTCTCCTTTTGCTGATTAAACCACTTACCAAGCCGTAGACATCCGACCTGGCCTTGGTGTATCTATGGACTTACTTTTTGGAGAAAAGAATAGAAACATTCATCGTTGCGTGCCTATACATGAGTCTCCCTCTTATTTCTGAATCGAGCTTATCATACCACAATCAGGGAGATGTTGTTTCTTCTTTTGTAACGCTGACGCCACCACCTCGTCATTATCCTTATCCTTGCCATGCATTACAGTTTTTAGGCTTAGTGGGATTATGGAGTCGTCTTTGTTTAAGACTTTTAGTTCAGTCTATTTTGGAAAATCGTTATTTTGTATGGTAAAATTTTTCTTAAATAGGAGCTCAGAAGATATCCTGGCTATTAGATTTATCTGGATTAACCGTAGTGCAGTTTTTCCTTCTTCTTTTTACTTCTGTCTAAATCTCTGCAAGCCTTTAAGATGTAATATTACTTTTCAGGGTTCTTTTCAAAGGTATTAGAAGGAGGAAATTGAGTGTGAATGTCTGACTGTCTTCTTGAGCAGACAGATTGAACTATGGTTATCATTGTCTTGATTCATCCTTACAAAGACGTTGGAACTGTTGATTGTGGAGAGCTTGTATGGTAATATTTACAGATGAATGATTTATTTCCTCATTATTCAGATAGACAGCCATACTTGTGATTTCTTATGGTATTAAATATATATTTTTTAATCCTTATAAAGAATGGCTGAATTGATTTTGGACAACATTCGTGCAATCTAGTGCTGAACTGCCTATTGTTGATAGCTTCTGTACTGTATTATATATGGTGAGCTTGATGAGTTACCAACTCTGGTTATTTTAGTTAATAATGTATGAGAATCTGCGTTGTTATTTAAAGTTCAGCTGTGTAATGCTTAAGAAATTCCCTGCTTAAAGTTGTGTACATGTTATTTTTCCATGATTGGGAGGGTGCTGAATGTGGAAAACTAGAGGAGGGTAGAAGGTTGTCTAAATTTCTGCCTGCCAGTAGGAACCTAGTGGTAATTGCTTTGGCCAAAGCATTGTGCATATGTTATTTATATGCTGGTTATTTGATTCATCCCTCTGCCACATCTGTGTTAGATCTACTAGTAGACATATGTGTTAGTATTATGTTCACAGCTGCACCAGATCCATCCGATCCTTCAACGCTGGTTTCTATGCTTCTCGGGCTAGGGTCGGCGTGTTCTTCATGTCAAGAGGAACCCCAGGGGAGCTAACCACTCCGTGGTTGGGCGGATAAAGTTCCTGAGCCACACTCCCGTCTCATGATAGCAGATTGACATGTGTCAGATGGCTAAGGAGACAGGGACATATAGATGGACAGAGGTCCGAGGTATATTCTTTTGTAATTGTTCTATGTACCATTTTCCATATTTCATTATCTTTGCTACATCTATGTACTGAGATGTGCTGATGTCTGGTGTGCAGGTCGACATCCAAATCACTGTGTATCGCTTAATTGAAATAAACTATTTTGTTGTACTTATATTGATTTGAAATCCGACATGTGGTTGACTTTTTCTTATTGCAATCGTCATAGCAATTTTGGTCATGTGATGACGTAGATATTCATCTTTTATGATGTTTCTATTGTACAACTTTTCTTGTGGTTACCTTGGATAATAATATAGATATAGCGACGTGAAGGTCAAAATGACGAAAAGGTGTATCATATTCTGCATTTATGAATATACTTTAATTTGAATGGACTCTGCATTGTCGACCTTGTTCTTTTGTCGACTTCTTCCGCTTTTTATGTTACTTATATGATGTGGCATTTTGTGGGTAAATGCGGTCCTTACATTATCCATCCATAATTATGAGTCACCCATCCCAGATTATTCCCCTTGGCCCATTAGAACTATTCACCTTGAGGAAATCTTTGTCCAAATGACCATAGAAGACCAACTCTGTGTCTATAAATATATCGATTTCAATTCCTTAGGTCATGCGTCCACATCCCATTCCCACTTTTTTGGAACTATCACCGTAGTTCCATTCACCCAAGCAGAGTCATCCCCCCACATGAACCTTTGTTTAGTATACCCTGAACTGATAGAATGAGACCAATAAGGAAAACCTGACATATATCTTTTTGAGAATAATGAAGCCATCACAGACTTCATGGGACTCCGAGAAAGCATACCATCAGGAGACCAAAAAGCAGGCTTCTCCTTTAACTTGGGTAGATCAACATACTTTGGGGAGGAGGCTCCTCTTTCCAGTCACAAAATTGAAATCTAAAGAAAAAAAGAACAGTCAATAAGTGAATATCACAAGGTTCTTTCTAACCAAAAAAATGAGAAAAAAATAAAGGATTTATCTTCTAGTGAAAACCTCTGTAAGGTGCCAAAGGATGAAAAGTTGGAACTCCTCTCCTTAACTAAAGAAAAGTTAGAGTTACTAGAAGAAGAAACAAAGGAAGTCAATATAGGGGATGAAAAGGAACCTAAACATATCTATTTGGATAATCTCTTACACTATAGGAAAGAGAATAATTCATTATTTTCTTCAAGGAAAGACAAATCAACTTCGCATAGTCTTACACAGACATGCCAGGTTTGGATCTAGAGCTAGTGCTACATCATCTACCATTGTTAACAAATGCACATCACTTTAATTTTCAAAGAAAAATTGAAGAAACTCCTAGATGCACGATTCATAAGACCAATTCCATATGTGGATTGAATATCTAATCTAGTGCAAGTAACCAAACACAATAGTCAGATCCGTATATGCATAAATTTTAAATATTTGAACAAGCCTTGTCCCAAGGATGAATTTCCTCTACCAAATATTGATATGATAGTTGACCTAACAACATGACACCAAATTCTATCACTCATGGATGACTTCTCTGGATATAACCAAATCAGGATTTCATTAGAGGACCAGCACAAGACAACATTCACATGTGCCTGGGGAACTTGCTACTAGAACGTAATGCCATTTGGCCTAAAAAATGTAGGTGCAACTTATAAAAGGGAAATGAACATGATGTTTCATGATCTAATTCATAAAACAATGGAAGACTATGTCGATGACATACTAGCCAAGTCAATGCCTAGGGAAAATCACCTACAAGTTTTGTGTCTGATATTTGATCAAATGTAGGAGTGCAAGGTCAGACTCAATCCAAAGAAGTATACATTAAGAGTTACTTTTGGAAAGCTCCTTGCATTCATTATATCACATAGAGGCACCTAAGTAGACCTAGAAAAGGTCAAGGCCATCCTTGACATTCCACCACCAACAAATTTGAGGCAACTACTTGGTCTATAAGGAAGACTACAATCTATCAGGCGATTCATCACCCAACTGGAAGACAAGTGTCACCCATTCCAACACCTAATACATAAAGATGTGATATTTATATGAATAGAACAATGCAAGCAAACATTTCAAACCTTCAAGGATATTTTATTGAAGTCCCCTATAATTGTTCTACCCATTCAAGGAATTCCACTCCTCTTATATATCTCAGCAACAAAGTCAATACTCGGTGTTCTCTTGGCACAACACAGTGACTAGGGAAAGGAAAGAGCCATTTACTACCTCAATAAAACATTGGTGGGCTACGAGATAAATTATTTAGCAATTGAAAAGTTATGTCTTGCAGTTGTCTTTGCTTCTCAAAAGTTAAGACATTACATGTTGAGTCATCAAACAAAGCTCATAGCACACATTGATCCATTGAAGTACTTGTTGAGTAAAGAAACACTAACAAGTTGACTCACCAAATGAGTCATGATATTAAGTGAATTTGACATAAAGTATGTGGATTGAAAGGATATCAAAGGGAAAGTAATTGAGGACCAACTAGCAAAGGCACCAATACAAGATCATCAGCCTATAGTGTCTGAATTTCCAGATGAATCCATTCTCATAGTACAACCAATAATAGAGGTTAGGAAACTATTCTTTGATGGGTTATATACAAACCATGGTGTGGGAGAAGGGATAGTACTCATTACTCCAAATAATGATGCAATTCCTAAGTCTTTCTGACTCAACTTTCCATGCATGAACACCGTAGCCGAGTATGAAGCTCTAGTCATTGGATTGAAGACAAATACACAATGGAGGATAAAGAACCTAAGAATATATGGTGATTCCCAATTGGTCATCAACTAGGTAAACAAATACTACATGACAAAAGATGAGAAACTAACCCCATATAGAGAGCTGATGGAAAAAATACAGTCTTCTTTTCATTTCATTATATTTGAACAGGTTTCGAGGGTTCAAAACAAAGAAGTGGATGCGATGGCTACTATAGCATCCTAGATCAACATGCCAGGTAATGAAATCAGATTCCAATTTTTGGTAGAACAACGAATGATACTGGCACATAAAGCTCTGATAACAGAGTCCATGTGTGTCCTTGTTGGTCTTGAGTCCCCTTGGTGCCATGACGTATATAACTACCTTTAAACTAGTACCCTACCACCCGACCTGTCTAGGAACCAAAAGAAGTCCCTCACCTGTCAATCCTCTAGGTACACCCTTCTCGCTAGTACTCTATATAGAAGTCATCTAGATGCAACTCTTTTATGATTTCTCACTTCTACGAAATCCCAAAGAGCGTTGTATGAGGTGCATGAGGGAATTTATGGGGGCCACACAGGTGGAAATAATTTGGAAAAGAAGATCATAAGAATGGGATACTACTATCCCATAGTAGAGACATATGCTAAAAAATAGTTGCAAAGGTGCCGACAATGTTAGATTCATGGAGATCTTATCCACGAACTAGCTCAAGAGCTCAACCCCATCACCTCACCATGGCCATTTTCTAAATGGGGATTTTACTTAGTGGGTAAGATCACACCAACATCTTTAAATGGTCACAAGTACATCATTTTAGTGACATAGTACTTTACCAAATGGGTGGAAGGAATTCCTCTTGCATACATCATAGGTAAGAAAATCTATATGTTCATACTAAACAAAATATCTATCGATATGGAGTCCCTCAAACCATACTCACAGATCATGGTACACCTTTTCAAAATCAAGATGTTGAAGATCTCTGTGAAAATTTCCACATAAAGCAAGGTTTCTCTTCATTCTACTATCCCTAAGGGAATGGGAAAGAAAAAGCCACTAACAAATCGATCCCATAGATCTTAAAGAAAATGGTCAATGAATCTGGGAGAGACTGGCATTTACAGCTTAGTCTTGCACTATGGGCATGCATAACTAGTGTGAGAACCCTTACAAGAGAAACTTCATTCTCACTAGTATATGGATTAGAGGTGGTCCTACCCCTTGAAGTGTTAATACCCTCCCTTAGAATCTCACTAAAGAACATCATTTCAGATGAAGAATACAGAGTAGAAAGACTCAATGAACTAGAACTGTTGGATGAGAGAAGACAAAATTCACTCAATCCCTTACAGGGCTATCATAATTGCCTTAGAAGAAACTATCACAAGAAGGTCCGACCACACAAATTTGAGGTAGGAGGTCTCTTCATCATGGAGAATCAAAAGAACAAGGCAGAAAGGGTTAAACCAGGAAAGTTTGAGCCTAATTGGCTAGGACCCTAAGTCATCATAAGTTCATAAAATCATGAAATAGTGGGGCATATCAACTGGAAACTCAAGAAGGAGATTAGCTCCTTGGTCACATCAATAGCGTGAACCTCAAAAGGTTCTATGACTGAGGTCCCAAGGTCAATGGAATATATCTAATATCCAGAAAATAGAAAAAAAAATATAAAAGGTTACCTTGGTGACAACAAAAAAAATCAAAAAAGAGAAAAGTAAAGAGTTTACAAATTTCTCTCTCAGTGAAAAACTGGCAAACATGCACAATTGGGTAGGTACCTTGGTGAAAACCTTGTAAACAGGCACCAAGTGTTCAAATCTCGCTTCGTCATCAATGAGCTCCAAAAGATCAAATCTTGTGCTCCGCGCATGCAAGATTAAGTAACCAAGCTTATTATAGAAATGCAATACCCTTTGAGCATCACACTTATCCATGGTTTATACTGGTTCACTAGACTAGGGGGAAATTCTAAAAGTCCTGAAAAATCCCATGAGAAAATCAATCATCATAAAAAATCCAAATATTGCAAAATCTCAGCAATAAATCATCTTTGATATCAACAAATTAATGATGATCAAACAAATCAATCAAATTTCAAAACTATGAGCTTCACAAATTAGCAATGGAATCATATGACTCAGCTTTATCAGCAATCCAATCTGTCAATAATCAATGATTCAATCAATCATCAAATCAAACTATCAATTATCTTACACAGTGACAGATATACTCAAAACCAAACAAATCGGTCTTATATGAATTATCCATTCCTGAAACTAGACACAATCAATAATTAAATCAAACTATCAATTGTCTTACACAGTGATGGATATACTCAAAACCAGAAAAAATAGTCTTATATGAGAGTAGCTATGATGGATCATGATCTTGTTTTCTTTGATTGTTGTTTGTGGAGTATTTCAGTTCAATTCTAGGGCAATGATGATTTAGGATAAATTTGGTAGGAGCTATCACATATCTGGAAGCCACACAGTTCCACGATCTGAGCTAAACCCTACAAAAGAATTGAACAATCCTTATCTATTAACTATTTGTTGTTATCAAGAAATCATAGCGGTATCTAGATGGTCAATTTCTGGGTGCATTTGGTTCTCATTTTTATCAGAGATCATAGAGGTATCTAGATGGTAAAAATATGGGTGCATTTGGTTCTCTTTCTATTAAGTTTCTCTACTTCTGGTTATCAGAGATCATAGTGTTATCCAGATGGTCAATATCTGGGTGTGTTTGAGTCTCTTCCTTTTTATAATAAGGTGCAATGATGAATAAAATTGGAAAACATGGCTTCGACTTAGTTTCATCACTCATGTCTTTCATTGGGTCCCCTCCTATCATAACCAATCTATCACTAACTTTCTTCTAACTAACATATGCATTTACTCAAACAAATGGTACAATTTAGGTTTGCATTCATTTATTGCATAAGAAAAGAAAAGAAAATACATGCATACATCATCAATAGATCATATAGATATGCATTCATCATAAATAGCCATCCTGCATACATATGTCAGCATTATAGGAAAGTAATGATCATACATCTAAGAGTTTGCATAATAGAATCACATCAATGCATATAACCATAAAGCATCTCATAAAGTGCATCAACATATACAAAGCATATAGAAATCAACTGCACATCATATAGAATCATGTCATAAATAAGAGCATCTCACATATCAGATGTCTGAGTCAATGGATGGTCGCAAGTCTCACATAAAGGTGATCAACATAAATTTCTATAAATATTGGTACATCATCGGTACAGAATCAGTACAATATCAAGTACAACATCAATACAAAAAGGTACACAATGACACAATATCAAAAAATTGACACTCTTTTCATGACTTTTCACTCAAATTTGTTGAGGGGGCATAAATACACCTTTCATCACTGGGGCAAGCTGGGGCAGGATCAAAATAGAAGATTCTTTGACACAATGCGACAAGCCACAATACATCAAAAAGGGGCAAATGTAGACACCCTAAAATGGAAAGACTTGCGACCTTACATTAAAAACACTATTTTTCATCTATTAATTAATGGTTTTTTAATCACTAATTAATCATTTATTTATTCTAAATCTATTCCCTAAATCACTTAGTTAACCTTAATTAATTAATTAAATTCAATTTCCTAAAGTTTAAATTTAAATATTTAAACTTATTAATTAATTCTTCTAATTAAATTAATTTCAATGAATTAATTTAATTTCACTCAATAATTCAATTCTAAATAAAAAAGAATTCAACTACCTCATGTTTGAATAATTTAATTACAAAAATTAATTAAATATTCAAATAAATCCTTTTTTAGTTAACTAAAGATTACCTCTTCTCTCCAAGTTGAAGAGGTGGAGTTTACTGGTTTCTTTTCAGTTAACTAAACATCCCCTCTTCTTTCCAAGTTGAAGAGGTGGAGTTTACTGGTTGCTCCTCAGTTAACTAAAACATTACCTCTTCTCTCCAAGTTGAAGAGGTGGAGTTTACTGGTTTCTCCTCAGTTAACTAAAACATTACCTCTTCTCTCCTAGTTGAAGAGGTGGAGTTTACTTATTGCTTCTCCTATTCCTTTTGATCTCAACTATTCACTCTCTAATCTTTGGAATCGATCTCAACCATCCAAATCATTTTCTATATTCTATATAATCAACCCTTCACAACCATTTGAAGGATCTAGAATTTCAATCTTTGTGCACACTTACTCTGCAGGATTCTTGCCAAAAGCATCAAACATTATTGTGATCATAATCAATATTATTTTATCAACACTCCCAAATCATAGATGCTACCGATACCAATATTGAGCACCATTCATCCAGTATTTCAGAAGGAGTAGAGTGAAGCAATAGAAGCTTTGAGCATTAGGGTTTGCATTCATTTGTTTTTCTCTTTGATTTATTTTTATTTTATTGTCCATATATTTATTCTTAGTATTTATGATTTCTTTCCCCCATTGCAAATCAATGCTACTAACCCTCGTTAATTTGAGTTTGGAGCAGGATTGGATCTGTTAGCTCTTTTTCTTATAGAATCAATATATAACACTAAATGCTTGACTCTTTGTTTCCCAATTCAGATTCATACAGGGAAAAGGCTAATTAACAAGGAAAGGATCCCTTCTTCACTTTGGGCTCCACAAACCCAGGTGGGTGCACCTTAAACAGATAACTAACTTTCAACAAATCTAACAGTGGATCAAGGATTCATGTTCCTTCTTCTTTTTGACCACTTGGCTTAGGAAGGCTAACCTATTGATTCTGTCTTCAAGGAATCACTATAATGAATTGTATTCAACACAATTATCTATACATGTATGCATCATATAAAAGAAAGTAAAGATTGATTTATATTTGATTAAATTGATGATAAAACTACTTATCAGAACCTGACCAGTGCCTAATATTGGGCCATAGAGTCATAATAAATCATGCACCCACCATAGACAATTTAATTGAAACAAAAGTAAAACCTCAGATAAACTTCCTTATAGATTATCCTTTCATTCTCACACCCCTGTATCAAATTCTTTCATAAACCCTGGCCCTCTGTAACTATTTGCAAGATTTAAACCCTCCTTGAAAGAAACTCACAAATAATGATACATCTACCTTAACACTAGTACATTTAAAATGCCTTACAGATTAAACATACAAGAACTAAATGTAAATGCAAAAAGACATCAATGGTATCAAAATGGAGATTCCACTATATTTTTATTAAAGATATCTTGATCTTAGTACATTCAAAATTGACTCAAGACTTGAGCTCAGACCAATTCAGAAATCTACCTTGCAGCTTTTATTTTTACCATCCTTTACAATATGTTACAACTTACTACTTATAGCCAGCACTAGTCATCTTGGAATCCTTAAAGATCAAGGATGCAACAAGCTTCAGATGACTAGGATAAAAGACAAAACTCAGAGTACAACAAGACAAAATAACAAGTCAACAAAATAACCACTTTTGTTACAAGATATTCCAACAAATTCTTTGTCCTATGGCCACATGGTGATTGTATTTGCCTTATACTTGCTAGGGGATAGCCATCTAGAAACCATTTCCTCTTATGCTAGTGATGTATAATCTCCTTTTTCAACTGCATCAACTACTTTGTCGGGCCTCATCATCCACTTGCATGTCCTCACCTTCACCCAGATCAACTATTGTGTACCTTTCCTTCTAGGAAGTGTACACCTCATCACTTGTCCAAATGAAGCCAAGAACTTCATCTTTTCTACTATTGATCTCCTTCCAAGCAGTATGTGCTTTCTCTATCTCATCGGACCAGAATGCAAAAAATGATCTGGCTTTTCCTACTATCTCAATTGTTTAAGCAAAATCTAGTGTGCTCTCCAAGGTTAATATGTTGTTAGTTCTAATTGCCTATGCTTCATTCATCTGTTGGTGCCACAACATCTCATCTTTGATGTTTCCATTCTTCCTAAAGATATTTGGGAACATCTCATACCTGTCCTGTGAATATTCCTTTCTTAAGGCCATCACTTTCCTCACAATTATGTCCCTCCTTATGTCCATGTTTAAGAGCACTTTAACACATTTGTGAGTGCCAGTCAATACTATGTCAACATCATTGTTTTTCTTGCAGGTGGTGTGGAAGAACTTTAATTCCCCTGCCTTCCCTTTCCATTTATTAACCAGTTGGTCCAAATTGTCTTTATTTTCATTATATTCAGTTACAATGTTGACAATTTTCTTACCTTGAGCATATATAACAGTAGGTACTACTTTGTGTGTACAATGTATAAGAGAACTATGTATTTTATCTACATACTTCTGCTTCACCCACGCCTTTGCTTCTCTGAAGGTTGCAGACTACTCCACCCACTCTTTCTTCTGTCTTTCAAGTTCTGCTCTTGCAGCTTTCAGCATGGCCTTTTCTTGTTCAAGCTCTTCTAGTGTGGTAGAAGTAGATGGTGCAGGGGAAGGAGGATAAGTAATTATGGGACTTGATGAATATGGCTGGTGAGGTCCTTGTGCAATCCTCTTTTGAGGCATCAATTAAACTGTTTGCCTTCCCTCCAAGAATGCAATTCTATCATCCTTCTGCAAAGATTTGACCCTTTCATCATTATATGCTTTTAGAACAAATTCATCTTTCTAGTTTAAGTTTTCAAAAGATCTTTCTACTTTTCAGCTACATTCAGACTCAAATTAGTAGTTTGGAAAGCAAGGTTATCTGCCTCTACACCTGATGTATCAAAAACTCTTTTGATGATGAGGCTACATGTATCCTCAGTCTGATAATCTTCTTTTGTTCTTCTTTTATCCTTCCTCTTCAGGGACCATATTGCTAAAGCTGCATGATCTTCACTAAACTGGGCACCAATTGAAGTTCTAGTAGTTCTTAATGGTTTTGCTTCCTTCCTAACAACATCAAAAACTATGGCATCGGGAAAATCCCATTGGGGCAAGATGAGGATCCCCTTTTTTCCTTACCAGTTTCCTGCCCTCTTCAGGGGTGATCTTGTCAAACTTAGTAACCATTTCCTGTTTGACTTCCTTTTCAATGTCATCCTTGCTCTAATCTGGTTGGGCTTCTTGCAACCTTTGGCACTTATCCTTGAACTCATTAATATGAGTTCCCCATAGGAATTGAACAAAGGCCCTAGCCTTAGCAAAGTTGTCTCTGATAGGAACTCTTCACTGGCCTGTTTAGTTATAGGTTCCAACTCCTTACCTGCAAAATCTGCCACTATAAGAGCCAGAGTTGTATGTCTAGGTGCCTCTGGCACTCCTTCTTATAGCTCTTGTATAGTGACATAGATTTGGCCCGTGTTTCCCATTTGGACCAATTTCTCAGCAATAGCTTGGTCGTCCATATGTAAAGGGGATTGGTAAGGAGAGTATAAATCACTCTCTTGCTCTTTTCCCTCCATCTTTTGTTTCTTGGGAGAGGGCATCTTTTGGGCACTAGCATCTGCTGGCCTCTTTCCTTTCTGATCAAAAGATTTATCAATCTTCAGAATAATTGTACTATACACTCTTCTCTTATAAACTACATAGTTCCCAAGTGGGACTACCCTTCCCTGTGAAAGTTTGCTCAAAATAGCCTTAGCTTTTTCTGGCTCATCCTCCATTACTTTTTCTTTCTTCTCATTGAGATTCTTCATGATACCTTCAAATAATGTCATAAGGGACTCAATCTTTTTGGCCCAAGGTAAAAATTCCTCCAAAGGATCATAGGATCTGTCAAAATTGTTGACAAAGTCTAAAGACTTCTTGTACACCAGCCATTTCTCTTTCCTGAGCTCATGCTCATTCAGATAATTTTTTTTTCTTACAATGTCCTCTGGGAAATTGAATTGGTGCTCTAGTGCTAAGAACTTAGTCCTCTTCCTGAACATATCCATGATGAAACCCTCATTGTTTGCACATCTTAACACAGATGTCGCTAGATGGTATGGCTCAAAATATTTGTCAAATTGTGTCCATCCACCTTTCGTGATGATGAAATGGTGAGCCCTGGTGAGGGTGGGGAAAATGCTTCCCTTCATCTTGCCTATGAGGGCTTCTTATTGCAATCCTCACATCTGCCTAAGAATTTCTACTATTCCAATTTTCAAAGGTACTCTGTAGGGTAGAACATTGGGGGTTCCCTTGAATCCACAAACCCTTATTACTGTAGAAACAAGGTATAAAATGAGATCTCCCCAATTGTGGACAATCATATCTGTGTGGATTCAAGGATTCTGTTTGCACAATAGTGACTTAAGTCTAGCAGCAAAAATTCTATCAAAATACACATAACTGGCTTCTTTTCTATCTCATGATAGATAAACACTCCATAATTGGACAGGTAAATCCTCATCATCCTGGAACTTAGTGAGGTCCATTTCTTCCTCAAATATATCAACACTATTAAGTAGAAACATGTGCATCATGAGAGAAAACCACCCCATTGGCTTGAGTATATTTCCATCCTTAATGCCTATTAAACCTTCATGCATTTGTTTATCAATATAAGAAGCATAATAAAAAACTACTGACAGGTGGGGGTGCAAAATTTGAACTACCATAAGCATGATATGAACTGGCATTATTTCTTCTTCATCTTCTCCTAAAACCAGGCACAAGGCACTATACATTTTCTTGGCCTTACCATTGAAATAGTCTAATTTGAAAGGCTCTGATGTGTTTGGGCCTACACCAATCAAATCCCCTATCTTATTAAAGTACCCTCTCAAAGCCTCATTCCTATAATATTCCCTTTGGGTCTGGTATACTTCCTTAAAGTAACTAAAATCAATATCATCCATTTGGATTGATGGGTCACTTAATTTGAAAATTCTTCTGATCTTATCGACTGTGACAGTCAAAAACACATTTCCCTGTGTATCCCTTACAACCCTGGATAATCTATCATAAGTGTTGTCTATCAAAGTGAACAGATCTGTATCCATAAATACCCCAAGTACTATCAATTTCCCCACATCTAAATCCCATATGTTACAATCTAGGGAAGGAGTGTTTCTTTGGCTGTAAGAAGTTCTAAACAAACTCAAACCATTTATACTAGTTTTGACATCCTTGGCCCACCTACCCGAGTCATATAAACCGTCTCCTACTTTGAAGCGAGGATGTCTTGGAACTATTCTCTTAATCTGGGTTGCATCACCTATAGACCCTTTTAATTATTGCAGAAGGTCCTCTCTAACATTTCTCTTATGATAATCTATCTCTCTAGAGAGTTCAATCCTAGGGGCCATTTTTGAATCTAGGTATTTTTACTGAGATGATATTCAGATTTAAACAAGAATTCTGAAAGCTTTTTAAATTTCAAATCTTAATGGAAGCCTAAATTTTACTATATCAGAGAAAGCTTACCTATTTTGCAATTCTATTGCAAGGAGCTAAAAATCACTGCAATTCTGTTCTTCACTTGAATAATTCTGGTAAATTATGGTGACTTCAAGTTTAAGTGATGAATTATACCGCTTCAATCAAATCAACCTTTCACATTGAATTGAACTGAAGTGGCCACACATTCTACAATCAATTTTCCTGCCTTAGAATTCACGGCTTAATGGCTCAATGATGATTACTTTTAAGAATTTTGAATCTGGATCGTAGATCTCCAACATCACCTTCTCCATCTGACGGTTCTCATCTTTTCCCAGAAACAACTATTCACCTGGGACACGTGTTAGCATGACTTGATCGCTTAAACATTAGATCTCATTCATTTTTATTTTAAGACATCAAGTTAACTGTCAGATTAATCTTAACTTGGTTGCAAGTTATTCTACCTTGAGTTTACTAACCATAGCTATGATGTCATCGACTTGGACACGTGTCAACATGACTTAATGGCTTAATCACTAGATGTCGATCACTTTTTGTTTAAGCCATTAAGAAAGCCGTTCGATATTTTTAAACTTGAAATCTCTATAACATGATCTCCGTGATGTACATGACCCACATTTTATGCCATGCATCACCATGGCTTATTCGCTTATCCATTAGATCTTGATCACTTTACCTTTAAGTGATTAAGCTGACCATTTATTCTTTCTGTATATGTTCTACTTTTAATCCCTCCTTTACGACCTCATCTAGAACCACTAGGACATGTGACATCATGACTTAATGGCTTAGATGATAGATGTCAATCAGTTTCTTTTTAAGCCATCAAGTGAGCCATTAGATCTTCAGCAAATTCTCCAATCTTTAACCCACGGTCAGCTTCACCTTTAGTGGAATACACATCACCCTTTGGACATGCATCAACACCACTTAATGGCTTAGATGCTAGATCTTGCGCATCTTTGAGATAAGCCATTAAGACATCCATCAGATAAGAATCAAACTGTCTATGCTTTAATCATCGCTAGCTTAGAATATCCAGGTCCACCCTCTACCACATGTCAACACCACTTAATCGCTTAACTGATAGATTTCAAGCATCTTACCTTTAAGTGATTAAGCCAACCGTTAGATCATTCTAAACTTTAATCACCTTTATGTTGCCTGCGAGATGACCCACATCACTCCTTTTGAGAAGTGTCGGCACCGCTTAATCACTTACATGATAGATGTCGTGCATCTTGGGATTAAGTGATTAAGTCTACCATTCGATGAAACAAGATCTACCCACTGATTAAATGAGAACCTTTACGACCATCAGACCCACCAAAGGCACATGGCATCATGGCTTAATGGCTTACATGATAGATTTTGATTAGTTTACTAAGCCATTAAGTGGGCCGTCAGATTAAAACAAACTTGCTCGACAGATAATGATTTTAATTAAAACATCAGTGGACCTTAGACTTAGGGAAAAAATTTGGACCATGGCATTAGGATTGATAACTTAACGAACAAGAACAACTTAAAAGGAACCCATTCAAGACATGACTCAAGTGATAAAAGTAACATGAAATTAGAAGACATTTTGACGCTTAGGGTTTTTATGACCAAATTTTACACCAAGAGACATGGAATAAGGGTTTTCAATGCTTTAGCTAGGTCAGGGACTTAGAATCAATGCTTGCAGAGGCACATCAATAATTCTAACCATGATTTTTGAACCTTCCAAACACAGGCAAGATAGGGAACTTAAAAATTTACAAGGATGACTCATGAACAGGAAATATTACCAACATGATCTACACAGTATCCTAAAGGATATGATTTCACTTTGTGTGCATATACAAATGTTGATTGGGAAGGTGATGTTGATTATAGGAAAAGTACAAGTGGTAGGGCTTTCTTTTTGGGTATAATATTGGTTTCTTGGATGAGTAAGAAGAAAAATTCCATCTCCTTATCTACTGTAGAGACAGACTACATTGTTGCTGCTAACAATTGTACACAAGTTTATTGGATGAAGCAAATATTGTCTGATATCAAAGTTCTCTTTAATGAGCCTATTGTTATATATTATGATAATTTGAGTGCTATCAACATTTCTAAGAATCATGTGCAACATTCAATGACAAAGAATATCTCAGTCAAGTTCCACTTTCTGAGAGAGGAGGTAAATGAAAAGGAAGTGATATTGAAATATATTCCTACTAAGCAACATGTTTTTGATATATTCACAGAGCCATTTCCTAAGGATACATTTGAATATCTTAAAGGAAATCTTGGGGTGATTTCCCCTCCTAATCAGAACTAAAGATGCAAAGGTGTGCATTAGTCCATGAGCTTAATAGTCTAATCTTATGATACAGATTGATGTGGGAAGGCTTTTACTCAGGGGGAGTAGTCATTTGTTATGTTAATTTGGTGATTATTGTTCTCAAGGGGAGAAGAAGTAGATTTGAGTGAGAGAGAGTTGTTTATGTATTTTCCATTGATGTCAAATGGGGAGAAGAAGACATGCAAAAAACCCTTGGGGTGGGAGAATAAGGGAGACCTTTTTTTTGGTATTAGAAGTAGTTTACAAAAGAGTACATAGCATTAGAACAATAATTATCTAAAGGATACCCTATATAGGCAAACATATAACTTCTTACAATATTTTATCAAAATCTCAAAATGGTCAAAGAGTTCTCATCACTATAAGCTATCTAATACAAAAATCTATAACCATATCGATAGAGTCTTTGACTACCAGAATAATATCAAACAAAAACATTATAAATCCCATGGCCCTATCACATTGTTACTACATTCTTCCTTGTCTAATTCAAACCTCCCAAGGGGGGGTCAATCTCTGGGCATGTCTCAGTTGTTTCTTCCCATCCTGGTTTGTCAGTGAGATTTGGTGCTTCATTAACCTTATCTATATACGCCTTTGTAATCTTATTATTCTTTAAAAATTGATTGAGTTCATTCAAATCATCTTGGTCTAGCATGTATTTATATGCTTCAAACAAATGTGCAGACCTGATGTCTGCCTTGTATATCAACAACACCCCTTCCTATACCAAGATCATAAACCTATTTTTTGTTATCTCCAAAATGGCTGAGACTTGAAACATGATATGAATGAAGGTGAGTCTATAGTTAAAATTAGTAAGACTCCTTCATTTACCTTAAAAAACCTCCACATTCCTCATGATCCAAAGAAACCATAAGATTTCACAAGAAAGAACATACCAAAAGTTATCCAACTTATTGTCAAACCCCTCAACATAGATAGTAAGAATTTCAATCCAAGAAAGATTAGGAAAAACATTCCATATTACAGGATGGCCAATAAATAGGGACCACACCCTCTTAGAAGAACAACCTTAAAAAAATAAGTGATTGATAGATTAAATAAGATTAAACAATGATAAACTAGAGGAGAAAGACTGAAATTAAACATCACATCCCCAACAATAACTTTCCTTAAAAAAGAAACCTTCTAAAACACTATTTTTTGGGTTCACAAGGTTGGTGCCAAAATTGGTTAAGAACAAATGGCCATTTGGATGTTGACTAATCAATTCCCCAGGACTCATTAATCTAGTTTAGGATTATTGGTTCTTCTTTAGTCATTTTGTAGATTTGTTTCACTTTCACACTGGCCAAAGGAGTGCCATCCTTCCATTTTATCTGCTCCATAAATTGTTCTGAATGGAGAACTCTACCAGAAAAATAAGGTCCCAAGGCTTTTCCCACCAATGTGTTTGTCTTCTTTTGTGAAGGGAGGATACCATATTTTTCTCTCAATTAATCCCAGGAACCAAGATGACCACCCACCATGAGATCATTAATGGAAAGAATTCCCAATGAGTTCTAGTATTTCGCTGAGCAAAACTGAGTTAAAACAAGTGGCTTGTCCTTAAGTCTCACTCCCCACCCAATAAATCTTTCTAATATAGAATATGAGGGAGAGTTCCCTATGACACCTATGGAAACTAACATACCTCTAACATGAGTCCATGCCTTCCATAATGAAGAAAAAATGGCAGATCTGAACACCTTAATATCAAAATATCCCATCATTAAGTTGCACAAACCCACCACTTTCCAACCCTTGCCTCTCTTTGGTATGGATAGCATTGTTTTTCTCCTAATCAAGACTTTACATGTCTCATTCCCCCATGGATCTTTATGTATCCACTTAGATGCAAGTTTCATCCCC
>MU227631.1:16427-27166 GCA_018584345.1 Thuja plicata | reverse complement strand
AATGTACATTATTATTATATATATCTATACATATTAAATATATATATATGCAATGTAATTCAAATATAAAATCATTATATAATATATATCGATAAACTAAATCTAAATTATTAATTTTATAAACACCGATAATCTTGAGTTGATCGGGTATGAAAATAATATGGAGGGCCACGTCCACGATGGACGTGACTCAATGAAGAGTCACGTCCATCGTGGATATGACCCTCCTTATCGGTGGCAACATCATATTAATGTAAAGACTTTCCAACCTTCGAAAAGGCAGCGAAACATAAATAAAACTCAGTCTCAAAGCATTCGAAGGGTGTAAAACTCAGATTTAATTAACACATAAAATATTGTTTATTATATTATTCAGAATTATATTAATATACATATTATAATTGATATATATATATATATATCAATTATAATATGTATATTAATATAATTCTGAATAATATAATAAACAATATTTTATGTGTTAATTAAATCTGAGTTTTGAGATAATATATATACAAAATAAAAGAGAATCAAGAATCCATTATCTGATCTAAAAATTCAACATTGGATTGTGTGCATAATGAGTTGGTGGTACACATTGATTGTGTTGATTATATTTGAAGGATTTTTCAATCGGTGCAAAAATTCTTTATGTTCTTGGATAACTTGGTTAGTAAAACATATTGTGGACGTCGAGGCATGATTTATGGAATGTTTAATGAGATCAAGGTTGTTGATACAAATAATTACTATGGTTTGGTAGTAAAACATGAATTTGAATTGTTAGTTTTGGTGCATGGATTTGGATGTTGAAATGAAGAGTGAGTCAACCTTGTTTATTTTTCATGGTTGATGAATTGGATATATATAGGGAAAAATTATGTGGTGTAGATGTGTGAAATTGCGTGGAGAGAAAGTGTGTAGATTTGCAAAGGGTTGAATCGCCCGTTTGAAGGCATAAGAGAGGATTTGAACAAAGATCTGATTGTTCTTCATTAAGACTAACCTAGGCATATGGTAGATTCCATTATACAGTTTAAAAATATTAGAGTGATCATTGTAGTGATCTTGTAAGCCAATGAGCCTTCCATAGGGTTGTAGCCCTTTTGTATTTGTGTGGTGAGATCTAGGCAGTGTGCTTGAATGCATGTGCATTCCTATTTTTAATATGTTGTATACTTCTAACAAGGAATAGTTTATATTGTGGGTTTCCATCGCCAACAGTTTTTTACCCCTAATAGGGTTTTCATGATAAAAATCTATGTCAAGTGTTGTGGATGTGTTTTTTGATTCTTGCATGAATGCTTAATTATTAAGATCAAAAGTAAGAGTTTTAAGGTGTGAAGTTTTGGAACAACTAACTCACCCCCTCTCAATTGTTCACTTCCTTATTTCCTCCAAGCATATCGTGCCTCAAAAACCAAGTTTTTCCATTTTAAGCATTACACACATACAAATAAGAGTAGAAGATTCTTCAATCATAAGAGTTTCCATTTGAAAACACAAAGGACACAATTGCACCAATACCTTGATGTTAGAGAGAAGAAGATTGATTTCACTATTATAGGATCAAATATTTTTAATTTAAGAATAGATATAGAAAGAGAGAATCATATGTTGAATGCTCACTATGAAAATGGAAGTTTGTTAAGATCTAGAACTCAAGACCACAAAAGCATCCATAAACCTCTTGAGTGTATCCCTAACCTAAGAAATCATGGTCTCTAACCTTGTTAGTGGTTCTTACCTTTAAAAAATTAGGGTTATATAATCTACTATAGTTGTTGGATTTTGTGTATACCTACACATGGAAAATTCTTTGGTTCTAAGAAGCGTCATTGGGAATTTCTAAGACAATGGAGAATCCTTAAGACTTCACTAATTTCATTCAAGTTGTGTTAATCACTTTGACAATCATATAACAAGTTAAAAGATACAATAACATATTGTAGTGGATTTATGAGTAGTTGATATTGATGTTGAGTGTTTTATACCTATTGAAATGAATGGAATGTAATGTATTCTTGAGTTATAGACCAAGTTCAAGAGCTACAGTTTTAATTTTTTTTGGTACAAAAACTTATGTAAATGAAATTATTGATGCAAAGAAAAATATGTGATTATTGAGTAATTATTTTCTAAGAGATGATGGTGTCGAGCAACTGATGGAGATGATGAAGACCGAGTGAAAATAAGTATACATGTTTGTAAAAATTGTTAGATCAGTTATTATTTTGTCATTCATGTCAAACAATTGATTTACTGATTTTTATTGAGTTACCATATCATAAGAAGAAGTTAAATGGGTGACAAATACAGATCAAAAAAATGATGAAGTAATATTGATATAGTTGTTTTCTACTATATATTTGATGTTATCAAGTTGGTACACTTAATTGATTAAGTTAGAAATTTAAAAGAGTTAAGTTATGAGTGAAAAGAGTTACTCTACCGAGCTAGACAAAGTCAGTCGGTATAGGTTTTTGCTAGTTGGTTTAAGTTACCGAGCACCAAGCAGTAAAGGAAGTTAGAAACCGAGTTGCGAAGTGAATTACCAAGTACATGATATTGATTGAAAATGATGATAAGATCAAATTTAATACGAAGCTATGATTATCTAGATATTTTTAAGAATTAAAGGAAGTTTGTTAGAAGATCTAAGAGAAAAACAATTCAATGAGAAGATCTAAGGTGAAGATTAAGCGGTTAAACCTAGTTATGAGAGTTCCAAGAAAAAGTTCAAGTTACGAGGTAAAAGTTAAACAGTTTACCGAGCTAAGATTTGTGAAGAAGATGATCGAACGACTGAGTGAAAATGATGGAAAAACTAAGAAAGGAGATTAAGAGGCAAAAGTTTGTCTATATAAAGGATGAGAAACTAACAGAGATTATGATGACGGCGAGTTGAATTAAGAAGAAAAAGAAGTTGAAGAACAAAGTTACTAAGTAGAACAAAGAAGAAAAAAGAGAAGAATCTACAGTCTAAAGCAGAGACAAATGGAGTATGTAATGCCAGTATTCATGTGAGCATAAAGGATCTAAACCAAGCAAAAGGTAGTTGCTATATTTTTAGATCAAATTTTAACTTTTTCTTATTAGCATTTGTAATAGAGAAAGTCTCTTAACCGAGTGGATTTAACAATCTTATTTGTAAATCCTAGATGTAGGTAACATTCCAAAAGAGTTTTTAAAGTCCTCTAGAAAGGCCACTCCTAACAGGGTGAAGATCTTAACAAATCTAAGGTAAATCCCTCAACAGGGTCACATTTAGTAAATGTGTTTATAATCTTCAACATGATAAGTTATTAACCGAGCGTACTTCATAAAGGTACATTTTTATTGTGGGTCACAATTCCCATAGATGTTTTTCCCATATTGGGTTTCCTCATTAAATTTGGTGTTAACTGAGTTTGAATGATTGATTTTCATATTATGAGATCTATGGTTGTTTAAGTTATTAAATTATTTGGTGAATCAGTTATTACTATATTCAGTTCTACCAAGTGAATCAGTGAGCTAAATTTTACGTATCTAAGTTTGATTTTGTCTGATTCACCCCCCTCTTAGTGGGACCAACAATTGGTATTAGAGCATTGGTTCTTTGAAGTGTTAAGTTTAAAAGGACTTGAGTCAAGACCTAAAGATGTATAAGAGGGAAGCACCAAATTTGAATAGGGAACATTTCTCTACATGGAAAAGCAGAATGAGATTGCACGTGTCTGGTATAGGAGAATATGGAATTCATTTTATTGATAATGAATATGTTGTACCTACTATTTCAATGTTGACAATCACTAAGAAAAGACAGAAGCAAGAACACACACAATTTTTTATTGAGATAGATTCTACACTTATTGACCAAGAATATGATGAATTGGATGGATGCACTACTTTGGAACAAATGTGGGATAAGATTATTTTGACCTATGGTGGATATCAACATGTTCAGAAAGAAAAACCCAAAAGTCAGAGAGGTAGATTTGAGTCGATGAGAATGAAAGATGGAGAAAACATAATACACTACAACACTAGACTTAAGGAGATTTTTAATTCTATCAGGGGAGCTGGTGGATCCATAACAGAGAAATTTGTTACAAGAAAAATGTTGAGAACCCTGCTACCGAGTTATGCTATTTGAGTATCTAATATAAAAGAGTTGAGATCCATTCCTCAGATGAATGTTTCACATAATGCTACTATTGGTAAGATGGTTGCATTTGAGATTAATGATTTTGATAATAGTCTACCTGCTACATCTAAGATTGAGTCTATATTTAAGTCATCTTTGAATATTGTGAGTTCCAAGGACTCTAGACCTAGTGATGGATATTTGAGCAGTGCTAGTGAGAGATTTTACAACTGTCAGAGTGGTTTGGAAGAGTTATATGTTGCAGATAAAGAGAAAAAGAGAGAGCTTGAGGCTTTGTTGGCTAGAAGGCTACAAAGGGGCAAAGGAAAATACTAAGTTAAGTTACCCTTGAAATGTTTTAACTATAAAAAGATTGGTCATTTTGCATCTAACTTCACTAAGAAAGATAATGAGGAGAAGAAAGATAACAAAGATAAGGAAAAATATTGGTGATTGGGGATGGTAGAGACTTCAGGAGGTAAGTCTGTGGAAGATATCTTGAGTGTGAATTTTTTTTTGAATCTCAAACCTGTCAATGGCGGTACTACTATCGTGGGTGCAGATTCTGATCTGGCCTCTCCTCAGAATGTCAGCTTTGCTGGAGGGCTCCCTCTACAGAATGAGAAAAAGGTTGAACCTAATTAAAACAATAAGAAGTAAACAAGGGTTGCTGAATTTGAGAGTAATATTGGTGATGGGCTACTGGAATCTGATGGCTCTCATCAGGCTAAGGAATCTCTCAAGGAAGGACCTACAGTTTCTAAATGTAAGTGGTCTGCCCTTGTATAGTTAGAAAATGGAATCACTTCCATTACAGACTGGTTTAGCCTTCTAAGTAAGTGATTTAGGGTCATGTAAAGTGCCTTGAATGGGTATTTTACTTGCATCTAGCTTTCTCCCCTATTTTGCCCCATTTCCCACTTTTTCTAGCCTATTTTTGGCACCCTGATCTGCAGACTTGAAGTTCTTGACTTCGGGGTCAAGGTCGACCTTCTGGGTCAAGGTCAACCTTGAACCTGACCTAGGTGAAGGTTGACCTCCACCTTGAGCTAGGTAAAGGTCACCCTCAACCTTGACCTAGGTCACAATAAATCTTTTTTCAACTTTTGGTCCAGATTTTAGAATTCCAGGATTTCTGGATCTCGGGCTTTGGAAAGATTTAATTCCCACTTCCGGGTCAACTATTTTGGGTTCCGAAATGATGACTCTTAAATTATATTTAATATAGGTCCTCTTCTAGGGGCATGGCTCCAATTGGAATTTAATTCTCCTATGTAGGCTTCTCTAGAAGATTGTGCCCTAGATTTGTATATAATGAAGCTTTCTCCTCTCATTTTCTCTAACCATAAGCAACCATCATGAAGAAAGAACCATGAAATCATAAGGCACTTGAAGCAAGAAATAATCCATTGAAGCAAGCATATACTCTCAAGCATTCAAGAATTTCTCAAGCACTCACTTCATCAAGGAGATCTATTGGTAGCCATTGAAGGATTCAAGCTCTATGGAGCCCTCTTGTTGAAGATTTCTCCATCCACATTCCTCCAGGCCTCTTCCTCTTCCAAGATCCATTCAAGATTGGTGTTGAAGATCCAAAATAAATTGATTTGAGATATCCTACATTCTACATTCTACATCCATTTGGTGCATACGTACTTGTGGATCCACGGATTTGAATCCACCATAAGGGCCTCTATACAAGCAAGGTGAATTTGTTTATTTACTTTGTTTAGTTATGAAATTTCAATTTGATTATAAGGTTAATTCAAAAACTAGGGTTTGACCAAGGAAAACCTCTCCCCAAAAAAAACAAACCATTTTTCTTGTAGGTATAGGTTTGGGATAGTGAATTAAAGTTCAGATCTAGATACCCTTTTTGGAAAAATTTCAGGATCCACGAACAGATTTTCTGTCAGAGTTGTGTAGGTCCAAGTCAACTTTTTAGGGTCAAGGGTGACATTTTGGGGTCAAGGTCAACCCTGACCTAGGTCAAGGATGACCTCAACCCTGACCTAGGTTAGAATCAGAAATTCTAGGTCAAGGTCGACATTCTCAACTAGGTCAAAATTGGCCTTTCTCAGAAAAGAAAATGATTTTTGTGTTTTTTAGATCTCACAGTTTCAGTTCAGGATAGTGGAAATCAACAGTTTCTGAGACTGTTTGATAGGGTTTTCAACAGGTTCTTTTCAGAGGTAAGTATTTTATTCCATTTTCCTTTACAATCATTTCCANATTTACACCCCTTCTCAATTACAATTAAATGTAAGATGATTAATGGAGGCTTAGGGTCTCTTTTAGGTGTGAATCTCCATTGTTCAAAACCCTATCTAGAGACCCTCTTCATTTTCTTCTTTACATTTTGGTGAACCTACGATAGACAACTCTTTCTTTTTGGTGTTAGATTTGCATCTTATGTTAGATCTTACATGCATTTAAAAGTAGATTTCTTTTATGCTCTTGCATTTATATGTCAAAAATAAATAAAAATCACAAAATTTCTTTAAACATACAAAAACATTTACATTTTTCATCATACATTTCATTTGAATGCATTTGTATATATCTAGATCTATTTTCTATGCATTTCTTTATTAGTTATTATGTTGCCCAAGTTGTTTCAACTATTTTCCAAACCTTTTACAATGTGCTTTATTGATAGGGATGATAATACTCCTATTTGGGATGAACCGTTGGATTTGGATGTTGATTACTCTCTTCCTCATGAATCCATTATGGATGATTCTACTTTTTGGGATGAGCCCTTGGATAAAGACATTGATTTATCCCCTCCTTGTGAATATGCCTTGATACAAGAGGGTGATTTATTAATGGATGACATATTCATAATGTTAGGATTGAATAATACTGAGAGTGGGGTGAATCAGTATTATAACAGTTAATTAAATTCTTTAACCACTTGAACCTTAACCATACAATTACAATAAAAGAAAGAACATAAAAAAATAACACATAAATCATAACACCATGATTTATTTACAAGGAAACCCCGACCAAGGGAAAACCCCGGTGGGGATGATACCCACAAGCATGCACTAAAGTATAATGTCCCTGTAAGGAGACCTAGCCCTGTTAGGAGCTGAATATTACATAGTACATTTCCCTGCTAGAGGAATAACAACCTTGTTRAAGGTTCACAACACCCTGTTAGGGGCCAATGAGCTTACAACTCTTACAATGTAATTCTATTACAAAAGGTTCCCAGTCATGAACAAAAACAAGCATCACATMTGCTTTGATAGTTCCTTTATAGCTCTACCATTCTCTGATCTACCATTCACATGTCTACTCTTCACTTCACTCTTATACAAKTGTCATACATTCATTTATTCATTCATAAACTTTATAAAAAAAGATCTTACATATATATCTTTTAACTTTACAAAGTCGTCTCTCAGAATGAATATTTCAAATAGTACTTAGTCGGCCTTCAATAAACAATAAATTTAATATAGAAAATATCAAATGCATAGTTGATGCTCTTGCATAATCAAAGTATAGACTATCAATAACAAAAATACAACTTCAATTCCCTAGAGTCCAAGTCATATTCCCTTATTCTTCGTTGTTGTCCAATTGCTCTGTGTCACTGTTCTCTGCTATTTGTCTGTCTTCAAATCCTTATAAATTATCATAAAATTAACCAAATCCAAATCAATCTTAGGTGTATATCAGACACACTTCATACTATCTTCCACTAAGCTTGCACGGCTTAATTCATCGATCTCTGTCTTTGATATCCAAAACAATATTGTACCTCTATTTTTGTACTTAGTCAATTTTTGACATACCAAAACTTAACTTCAAAACAATCGATCTTCAACCTAGATGTGTTGCCATAAATGACAACTAAAAAGGGAATCACGTTACCCAAATTGATCACTTGCCAACAATCTCTCCCTTTGGCATTGATGGCAACACTTAACAACAAAATAAAACTAAGTGTTCCAAAAATAGTCTCTCTTCTCTTCTTCATTCATTTTTGTTCTCTCTTCTCTTCTTTCTTCATTTTTTTCTCTCTCTTCTCTTCTCTCCCTTTGACAACAATGACAAATTTGCATATAGATAAGTATCACTTCTTTCTCACTAGCTTTAGAATGTCTTGGAAGGAATCTTCCAAAATCTTCACTTTAGTGCTCCATATTTTAAACAAAATCTAACTTATATGAATCAATCCATTCAATGCAAAATATGTAGTTTCAAAATTCTTCAAGTCTGTGGGTAGGCCTTTAGCCAATGAATCTGTGTCTTTTCTAGATCTGTCAGATGTGCCTCAAGTATTGATAGCTTCGGAGTAATGAAGTTCCTCAGCAAATTAAATATGTTTAGTACTCTCTCCTTCTCATTCTCTAATACACTGATCTTAGCCAATATCTTTGTCACTTCTATGTCTAACTCTGTAGTGGACTGTGAAGATGTTTCACAACCATCCATTAATTTGTTCAAAGTTTCCCTTTCCTTGGCAATAATATCTTCAACATCTTGAATGTGTCTGATAGGATTCATGTTGTACCCAAATAACATTCTCCCATGTAAAATGCAGTTCTTTGCATTTACCAAATAGGTTTTCACAACTCCTAAGTCCCATGAGATGGACTTGCATACCTTTATCAGCTTCTTCTCTTCATATGTTTTCTCTACTTTCTCCACTGCAGTCTTCAGCAAATTTTCAAAGTGGCCATCAAACTCATCAAGTATGACTTTCAAGTTCTCGATATCATCTTTGTTTTGGAATACTAAGGGTATTGGAAGAAATTTATTCATAGTATCAATAGCTCTTGAAATCACCTTTGTTTTCTTATCTCCTTTCTGTACTAATTTCTCCTTTGCTTTGTTTAGTATGGTGAATGCCAGTTTCACCAATTCATCTTCAGCCATATTATCTACATTTACATTACTACTTGCCAACAATAAGCTAGATGGAAAAGTTACCTCTTCCTTCTCATCTTCATTTTTCTTAGTCTTTTGTCCTTCATCCTCTTTCTTCTCATGTTCCTTATTCTCCTCTTCCTTCTCTGGTTCATCAGCAATAGAAGAGTCCATGGTTCTTGCAAAAGGATCTTTCTCATCTTGTGAGGGGTCTATTGTTACTACTACACCAGAAACATAGAAGTCTACAGTAGTGTCTCTTTTATTCTCTTCATCATTAGTCTTTGTGTTCTTTGTGTTGTCATCCATACCCAATTGTGTAGGTAAATCTATTTTAGGAGGTTGGGGCTTGACAAAAGTAGTTCTCAATAGTATCTTCTCAAGTGCCTTCTGAGTTTCCTTAGTTACTTCATCATATTTCCTTGCCATTATCTTTAGTAATATATCCTTTGTCCTCAACACGGGTTTCAATTCTTTGACTATCATATCTCTCTCTTGTATGGATAGCACAGGTATTATGTCATCAATCTCTTTGTTTCTAATATTATCATCTTCAACTTGTGCAAAAAAATTTCTTCTTTCCAATTTTGTATATAAATCTAAGGGTATGCTTCCTTCAACTTCTAAAAGTTTATTTTTGAAACTAAGCATGTGATCTATCACAATGTCTTCAATATTCAGTTTATCTGCTTCTTCATATCTATCATAATATTTGTCAATTGAAACAAATTTTCCTTGTTCAATTGCTCTTTTCTTCAAAATTTTAATGTCAGGTTTCCATGCCTTATTCTTCTTAGTTTTCTTCTCTTCTTCAACTACATTCTTCTCTTTTGTCTGCATGCTAGATCTAGTTATTCTAGGAGTAACTTCCTTTTCTTGTTCTGTCTGCTGCTATGGTGGAGGTGTGTTATCAACCATAATTACTTTAAGGGTGGAAGGGGTATTTGAGCTTCCACTAGCTACTCCAAGGGATCTATCTACCATCTTCTTCTTCATATCTTTCATTTCTTCCTCAGATATACCAGCCTTTACTCCACAGTCATGAATAAGATTAGCAATATTTATCTTCCTCTTTCCTCTATTCTATTCTTCTCTTACCTTCTGTGACTTTTCTTCATATGTTCCCCATCTCTCTTCTGATGTATCAACTTCTTATGCAAGAATATGTTCCACTTGCATGGTGAGTACTTCCAAACTCACTTCATATCCCATAGGGTAACACCATTTATTTCTAGGGGTCACTACCTCAAAACATACATAGTTTGTTTCAACCATAAAATAAATTGTTTCCTTGTACTTCTCAATAATGTCCTCATGAAGTCTGTATCTACTCTTCATTTGTCTTTGTAAAATTTTAATCATTGAAAATAGTTCTCCATCTACCCAAGTAGTGTTCTATCTTCTGTAACTTTGTGAGATTAGTATACCAGTGGGAAATCCAGTTTTCCAGCCACTAGGGTGTAGACAAGGAAACTTATGTTCAATGTGAATGAACATGTGTACCAATAATGATCCAAATCTGAAATTCTTTGATCTATCCTTCTTCAAAAGTTTTACATTCTCAAGAAATTTTTGTGCCAATACCTCACATAGGTTGTGTCTGATGTCGAATGTGGACCTCTCTATTCAACACAAACGCAACATAGTCATTACACAATCAAAGAACTCACAAAAACAAACATGGATTGTTTGCTCTGCAAGCGTGATTGAAGTGACCTGTTGC